>CABHPH010137260.1:0-40377 GCA_902168325.1 Peromyscus nudipes
ATTGCATTGCAGGTGTGTAACATTCTCCATATCTTTATGCATGCTTTAATTTGGTTTCATTTTTGAAATGTATGCATGAGTCTTTTGCCTATTTATATATGCATGTGTACTGTGTGTGTGCCTGGTGTTCACTGAAGTCTGAAGAGAGCACTGAATTCTCTTGAACTGGAGTTAAAAATTGTTAGGACATCCAAGTGAGTGCTGGGGATTGATGCAGGTCCTCTGCAAAAGCAGTAAGTGATCTTAACTGTTTATCCATCTTTATACTCAACTGGGTTTGTTTGTTTATTTTTTAGCATCAGCTTTACTTCACTATTTTTGAGAACCCTTTTAATCTGTCAGTCAGTAACTTATTAAAAATGCATTCCTTCATATGAACATTATGAAGCCTTAGAGTTTAAATGAGGTACTCCAATTTTCTGAAAGGAAAGTACATTTCTGGAGAGAATGTATAAATCATTGGTAGAGTTTAGAGTGAGCCCCTGTGTGCTCTCAATTTTTTTCTTTGTTTGAAGTAGTGTCTCAGTATGTGACTTGGCTGTCCTTTAAAACTCTACATAGACTCAGCCAGCTGAAAATCAGAGATTTGCCTGTCTTTTTCTCCTGAGTTTGGGGATTAAAGATGTGCATCACCATGTCCATATTGTCTATCCTTCTTTGATGGCAGTAATTTTGATACAATTTTTCTGATGTTTACTCAATGCTTTTGCTCTGTTTGCATGTTTCTATTTGTAATTCAGCATTTCTCTTGAAATGCCATATACTATTGAGAGGGCCCAGAAATGAGACTCATGTCCTCCTTTTCTGTTTCCTTCTAAAATGACTTGGTGATTGTACTTGAAATTCTGTGATATGAAATAAATTTGTTGAGTGTGCAGAATTATGTAAACATATGCTCAATGAAGTGTACATTAACAATGCATTCAGTCTCACCATCTTTATCACATATTTGTATGGTAAATTTTAGGATGCAGTGACCTATGGGGATGTGCAAGTGAACTTCAATGAGGAAGAGTGGGCTTTGCTGGATCCATCCCAGAAAAGTCTTTACAAAGATGTGATGTTGGAAACCTATGAGAACCTCACTGCTATAGGTACGAATGTAAGTTTTCCTTCACTTTGTAGCTTAAGGAGACAAGTCTTTCTTGGAGATTAGTGTTCTGCTGTGATTTTGACTATGAAAGAGGAATAATGTTGTGAATCAGGCATGGTTCTAAGATTCACTGAAGATAACTCAAATCTTGCATAATTCTCAATAACATATAATATATTTCTGATGCTATATTTTAGGCTACAAATGGGAAGACCAGAATATTGAAGATCATTGTCAAAGTTCTAGAAGACATGGAAGGTAATTTTCTTGTGCAAGGTGATATGTTTGTGCCTCTGAACAAATTTCAATATGTCCTGCTATTTAATGAAATCTCAGTGTAAATTACACAGCCTTGTGAAGAATATTAAATTCTTACAACATCAAATACCTCAATTTCAGGTAGCTGATGTGTGTTTGCATGCTGTCCCTTGAAGAAACAAGACAAGGAAATAATGCCTTAACAGATGTCACCATATTAATCATAGGTCCCTGAGATCCATGTTGTTGAGTAGAACTATTAATTCATTTAGTTTCATTCCTTTTTTTTTTTATCACTCTGGCAAAATGAGTATTCTTTTTTTTTCTTGAGTGCCGAATGTCGTTTATTGAAGGAGGGAGGAGGTCTTAAATACAGGCTTACAGCACAATGGGAGAACCCCGGAGGGCAGAAGTTTGCTACCAATGTTTTACAGTCTTGCATCTAAGCTGTTAACACCCACTATTCAGGATACACCATTCAAGTATTGTAAAGACATTCACATTGATTACGGGATTAGGGTACATTCAAGTCCTACTATAAGCAAATTGTCCCTTAATTAAGCTAATGTTACTCATATACTTGAATAGACTTACCATAATTTAGTGATAGGAGCAGTTTATGAGACTTAAGAATGTTGTTGTGGTAGAGAAATCTTAATCTCTATACCACATCTTTATGAGGAATAAAAAGTTAAACTATGTGAATGCAACGGGAAAACATTTTGTTTGTTATTCTCCCTTTAATAGGTACATCATTTGTCACCCTGGATACAAGCCATATGAGCATAATGGATATAGAAAGAAGCACTGTACCTCTGTCTCTCCCAGAAAAAACTATGTAGTAGTTCCCACAATGGGAAGACATGGTGATGATGATACAAGTGTAGAATTATTTGGATTTCACACTTCAGTGGGAATACATCAACACACTTACACCGGAGAAAAGCCTTATGAGTTTAAGAAATACGAAAATTCTTCTGTCTGTCCTGGTTCACATTGCACATATAATGTGACTCACGTTATAGGAAAATGTTATGAATGCTACCAGTGTGGTAAGGCTCTGAGTTCTTCCAGTTCTCTTCAAAGAGGTGAAAAAACTCATATGGGAAAAGGATTCTATAAATACGAGCCATGTCCCAAAGGTTTTAACCATTGTAGGTATCTTCAAACACACAAAAGAACTCATAATGAAGAGGAACCCTATGAATGTAAACAAGATGATAAAACATTTAGAGCCGATTCCTCTTTGCAATTATACCAAAGAACTCCTTTAAAAATAAAACCTTATGAATATAATCCAGGTGGTAAAGATTTTGCATGTCACAGTTATCTTCAAGTATCTAGAACTCATACTAGAAAGAAACAGTATAAATGTCAGCAATGTGGAAAAGCCTTTGCATGTCCCAGTTATATTCAAATACATGAAAGAATTCACACTGGAGATAAACCCTATGAATGTAAACAATGTGGAAAAACCTTTGCATGTCCAAGTTATCTTCAAATACATGAAAGAAGACATACTGGAGAGAAGCCCTATGAATGTAAACAATGTGGTAAAAGCTTTGCAAGTACTGGTGATCTTCAAAGACATGGAAGAAGTCATACTGGGGAGAAACCCTATGTATGTAATCAATGTGGTAAAGCCTTTTCAGATCCCAGTAATTTTAAACAACATGAAAGAATTCATACTGGAGAGAAACCCTATGAATGTAATCAATGTGGTAAAGCCTTTGCAAGTAATGGTGATCTTCAAAGGCATGAAAGAAGTCATAATGGAGAGAAACCCTATGTATGTAGTCAGTGTGGTAAAGCTTTTGCACGTAACAGTCATCTTCAAAGGCATGAAAGAAGTCATACAGGAGAGAAACCCTATGAATGTAGTCAATGTGGTAAAGCCTTTTCATATCGTATTAATCTTCAAAGACATGAACGAAGTCATACTGGAGAAAAACCCTATGTATGTAACCATTGTGGCAAATCCTTTTCATCTGGTAGTGCTCTTCAGATGCATAAAAGAACACATACTGGAGAGAAACCCTATGTGTGTAATCAGTGTGGTAAAGCCTTTTCATGTTGCAGTTATCTTCAAATGCATGAAAGAAATCATACTGGAGAGAAACCCTATGAATGTAATCAATGCGGTATAGCTTTTTCATCTCGCAGTAATCTTCAAAGGCATGAAAGAAGTCATACTGGAGAGAAACCCTATGAGTGTAGTCAATGTGGTAAAGCATTTGCACATAAATATCATCTTCACAGTCATGAACGAGGTCATACTGGAGAGAAACCTTACAAATGTAATCAGTGTGGTAAAGCTTTTGCACGTAACAGTCATCTACAAAATCATGAAAGAATACATATTAGAGACAAATCCAGTCAATGTAATAAATGAGGTAAAGCTTTGCACACCAGGCAAAGACTCCATCATTTTGGAGATGCCAGTACCATGAGATGCCCATCAGCAGTGTTGAACTGGAACCATTCAGAGCCTAGAAGAGAACTTGTGTGTACTGCAGATGGCATAGCCAGAGAAGTGACCCAAGCCCTTTGTAGTAGCGCTGAAAACTGTGAGTGAATCCCAGTCACTGGGTGTTGAGTTAGTTTTACTGTTGGAGTGAGGTTTTGCTTTTTTTTCAGATTGTGACTTCCCTGATTCTCTCTTGCAGGAGAAGGTATTTAATTTCGATTTTTTTACAACAGCCATAATTGAAAGACTTTTTAATGTGTTTGAATTTGTAAAAATTATAGAGTGTTTATTAAAGTTATTTATGTTTTTAATGTGAGTTCTTATAAACAAATAAGAAAGGCATGGTTGTGACTTAATAGTTTGTATGCCAAGTTGATAAGTAGTCAATTGTACTGGCTAATCTTATGTCAACTTCACACACAAACTGGAGTTATCTGAAAGAAGGGAAACTCAATTGAGAAAATGCCTCCATAAGATCCAGCTGCAAGGCATTTTTTAGTGATTGATTGGGAAGGGTCCTAGGTTCTATAAGAAAGCAGGCTGAGCAAGCCAGTAATTAGCACCCCTTCATGGCATCTGCATTGGCTCCTGCCTCACAGTTCCTGCCCCATTTAGGTTTCTGTCCTGACTTCCTTTAATGATGAACAGAAATAAAAGCTTTCCTCCCCAGCTTGCTTTTTGGTCATGATGTTTCACTGCTGAAATGCTAAGACATTCTGTCTCAAAACATCCAAGAAAAGGGGAATGTGGACAGATGGCTCAGAAATTAAAAACACTGGCTATTTTTCTAGTAGACACTGTTTCAATTCCCAGAACCAACATGGAAGTTCACAACTGTCTGTAAGTCCTGTTCCATGGTATCCAACACCCTCACACAGACATATATACAAATAAAACATATGCATATAAAATAGAAATGAATTAATTATAAAAAGAATGTATCACATTATGGAACTTTCCCTAACAATCTGGACTCATCTCTACTCAACTAAATCATCTTTTTTTTTTTTTTTTTTTGGTTTTTCGAGACAGGGTTTCTCTGTGTAGCTTTTGCGCCTTTCCTGGAACTCACTTGGTAGCCCAGGTTGGCCTCGAACTCACAGAGATCCTCCTGTCTCTGCCTCCCGAGTGCTGGGATTAAAGGCGTGCGCCACCACCGCCCGGCCAACTAAATCTTTTTTTTAAAGATTTATTTATTTATTATGTATACAATGTTCTGCCTGCATGTATGTCTGCAGACCAGAAGAGGGCACCAGATCTCATTACAGATGGTTGTGAGCCACCATGTGGTTGCTGGGAATTGAACTCAGGATCTCTGAAAGAGCAGTCAGTGCTCTTAACCTCTGAGCTATCTCTCCAGCCCCTCAACTAAATCTTTTGCTGTCTTTATTTACATCAAGATAATTGTGTTAACAATTGCAATAAGAAGCAATGTTCAGAGTCCATTCAAAGAGGAATAGAAATCCATTCAATCCTTCAATGACCAAATATCAGGGAATTTCATCATCTTCTACAGTATAATGACATATTTGGCAGTTGGAGATGTGCACCACTGCTGTTGGGTACCCAAGTTGGTTCCTAGCATCCACATCAGACAGCTCAGAACTACTTACAAAGCCTTGTCCTGGATGTCTGTTACACTCTTCTGGCTTCCCTGGGCACCAGGTATGCAAATGATGTGGATGTGGATGTGTGTGACTCCATATTTTTAAAATAGCTTTCTTTGTATACGTTATGGTTTTTTTTCTAAAATCAAAATAAATTTAATTTAAGGGTATTGTCAGAACATGGTCCTGGGAAGGAGTCATTTGAGGGGAATTCTGAATGTTTTTTCTTAACACTGCAATAAAGCAAGACAATAATCTTGTAACCTCAGATTCTTCAAACCATGGGATTGTTCTTGGAATATGGGTTTATGTTCCTCCCAGGTGTAGCAGATAAGTGAGTTGACTTCAGATTACTTTGTATTGATGCTGCTGTTATTCAATTAAATGTGTGAACTATCCTTTAGATGCCTGTATGGGAAAACATGTTTTTGTCCCATACAATGTATACAGCTTGAACTCATGAGAACTCCATTCATGTGTCCTTTCTTAACCACAAAGTATAAATTGTCTGAGGCACTGAATAAAGTTGGCTATTGTATGATACTTTAGTCTTCCTCATTTATTGACTCCATTCTGCCAGGGCCCATTACCTCTAGAGTGGTGAAAAGTAGCACTTGAACAGAAACCGGAAGTCAGCTACAAGTTAAGAGATTGATGACCCTCAGAGAAGGAGGTAAGTGAGAATGATGGTACAGAAACAAGGAGAGGCTTTGGCTTGTGTTGAGCTACTTCATTTTTTTTAATGTAAGGAGGAGTACTGTATTAAAATCACAAATATTATATTCCTTGCAAATTGATTATTATTATAACTCCTGATTTCCAGAATAAGAAATTTTAGATGAAGTATGGGACAGAGCCCAAAACTATTGAAAGGGCATATAAACAAGGAAACATTCCCTGTTAAATTTTAAGTTCTTTGGTTATTAACAAAGTTGTTATCAAACTAACTAAGGAAGATAAGGAGGGTATTAATCATGATGGAGTGATAGCAAATTCCTTGAATAAATATAAACTTTATGATCCAACTTTAAAATTGGTAAAAGAGGCAAAAAGGTGGTTTTCCTTGTTAAGGCAAAATCAAAAGTTAAAATAGCATCACCTATATGTATACTGAGAACAGCTCATTCAGCTCTCTCACCATATCCTCCTTTACATACATATCCTCCATTTTCCAAAAATGACCCTGAGGCATTGGGTAAGTAATTTACTAATAAATCTAGTCTTGAATTGTCTCCATTTTTATGAAGACTTAGGGGAGCCTATGAAAACGTTGACTTCATTTACAAATTCCTTCTGGGCCTCATGAGGTATGATTGCCATTTCTAGTGCAACTTCAGTGAAATCAAAATGTTTCACAGCTAATTATGCACTAATCAGTCCATTTAAAACACTAGAAGGAAAGATGGCATTGGACTGACCTCACATATTATCTTGAGAGGCAAAAAATTATAAAAATACAGCAATTTGAATCCAGACCCAAAAGGCATTTGTATATCCTGTGGATCCTTTGTTTCCTTCAAAAGTACTTATTTCCTCCACTAAATTGTCACCTACAGATATTTTACACAAGTATAAATCTTTGGAATGGATTTATTTACAACGTAAGAAGTAGAAAATGCTACCAGCTTTCCTTACTCTTCTTGCACAATTAGTAAATCAGGGCAGCACCTGTTATCCACAAGTATATGGATTTGATTTTTGCTGTATTATATTATCCTTAGCTAGCAATCAGTATTTAAGTGTGTTAAAGAACTGTATGAACTTTCAGATCATTTGCAGATTACTATGGCAAGATAGGGGGTTTCTCATGTGACCTGAATTTGTGATTACAAAAATTTTCCAATCTTTTCCCATTCCACAGGCAGAAACTTTTTCTATTGTTGGTCATTCAATGATTGGGAAGGATTCATAGTCCAGATAGCCCCCAACAATAACCCCTCCCTTGGGTTCCATATACTGGACCACTAACTCTGGCAGAAGAGTTCTGCTTTACTAGAGGCCATGCTAGTAACCCCTTCCCAGGGCTTCATATCCTAGCCAACAATTTTGGCAGAAAACTTATGCTTTATTGGAGGTCATGCATTACTAGGAACCCCAGAGGCTACATAGGTACTTGGAACCCCAGAGGCAGCATTGGCACCCAAAGCCCCAGATGTCATGCAAGATGGAAAAACCTCAGTGGAGACACCCTACTGGACCTGAAGACTTGCTGGTCACCAGAACCACAGGCTACTCAGGCCAGGAGACCAGAGAGGAAACAGAAACCAAGGGGAAAACATACAAAAAAAATCCATCTAATCAAATCAGAAATCAACACCTAAACTGATAATAACTACAAACCCATATGACTAGAGGCAGCTTAACAAAATTAAAAATAGCCAAGGTAATATGGTACCACCAAAGTCCAGCTATCCTACCACAGCAAGCTCTGGATAGTCCAATACAATTGAAGCACAAGAAAATGACCTTAAATACAATCTTAAGAAGATGATAGAGACCCTTAAAGAAGATATTAATACATCCCTTGAAGAAATCCAGAAAAATGCAAACAGGTGATGAAAACGAATAAAACTGTTTAAGACTTGAAGATGGAAATAGAATTCAAGAAAACACAAACTGAGGGAATCCTGGAGATGGAAAAATCTAGGTAAGTGAATGTAACTACTGACATAATCATCACCAACAGAATACAAGAGGTAGAAGAGAGAATCTCAGACATAGAAGATATCGATATATCAGCCAAAGAAAATGTTAAATCTAAAACATTCTTAATACAAAACATCCAGAAAATCTAGAATAATATGAAAAGACCAAACCCTAAAAAAATAGGAATAAACATAGGAGAAGAATCCCAGCTCAAAGTCCCAAAAAATATTTCAACAAAATCATAGAAGAAAATTTCCCTAACCTAAAGGAAAAGATGCTATAGATGTACAGGAAGCTTACCGAACACCAAATAAATAGGACGAGAAAAGGGAGTCCCCCACCATGTCATAATCAAAACACTAAATATACAGAACAAGGAAAAAATATTAAAGGCTTTGAGAGAAAAAGGCCAAGTAACACATAAAGTCAAACCTATTATAATTACACCTGATTTCTCAACAGAGACCCTAAGAGCCAAAAGGGCCTGGACAGATGTTTGCAGGCCCTAAGAGACCACAGATGCCAGCCCAGACTACTATACCGAGCAAATCTTTCAATCACCATAGGTGGAGAACATAAGATATTCCATAAGAAAAACAAATTTAAACCATATCCATCCACAAATCCAGCCCTATAGAAGATACTAGAACTGAAACTCCAACACAAGGTTAACCACATCAAAGAAAACACAGGACATAAGTGATTTCACACCATTAAAACCAAAATAAGGGAAACACACACACACCGCCACCACCACCACCATCACCACCACCACCACCACCCAGCATCATCAAAATAACAGGAATTAACAATTACTGGTCATTATTATTTCTCAGTATCAATGGACTCAATTCCCCAATAAAAAGACACAAGGTAACAGAATGGATGTGAAAAGAGGATCCATCATTTTGCTGCATACAAGAAACACACCTTACCATGAAAGATAGACATTACCTCAGAGTAAGGGGTTGGAGAAGAGTTTCCATTACATCCAAATACCAAGCTAGTGTAGCCATTCTAATATCTAATAATAAAGACTTTCAGCCAAAATTAATCAAAATAGAATGGGAAGGACACTTAATACTCATCAAACGAAAAGTCTACCAAGAAGGCATCTCAATTCTCAACATCTATGCCCCAAATACAAGGGAATCCACATTTGTAAAAGAAACACTATTAAAGAGTAAATCATTTATTGAACACCACACATTAACAGTGGAAGACTTCACTAACCCACTCTCACCAGTAGACAGGTGGTCTAGACAGAAACTAAACAGAAAAATTATGGAACAAACAGACATTATGGCTCAAATGGACCTAACAGATATCCACAGAACATTTCACCAAAACACAAAAGAATGTACCTTTTTAGTACCTCATGGAACATTCTCCAACACTGACTATATATATAACCAATAGTACTCAACATAGTTTGAATCCCTGTTTTTGGTTATAGAGTATTACAGACAATGCTTTAACTGTTCTAATACTGTTCATTATGTTTACTCATGTATCAAATGACAAATAACTTTATCTACAACATCTCAAATGAAAGCCACTGTGGATATCCTGATTTTAAAAAATAAAAAAGGGGGAACTGGTGGAACAGAGTCTAATCATGGAGTCATTTAAGGAGAATTCTGAGTGCTTGTGCAAACATTCCAAGAAAACAAAACAAGATTGTTGTGACCTCATTTTCTTCAAAACATGAAATTGTTCTTGGAATGGGTTTTTGTGCTTCCCTAAAGTGTAGCATACAGAAGTGAGTTTACTTCAGATTATTCATAATTGCATGCTGATATTCAATTAAATGTTTAAACTATCCTTTCTATGGAGAAACATGTTTTTTATGTCTGGTGTATCCTTGTGATTGTATGTACACATGAGAACTTTACTCATGTGACCTTTCCTGACCTTCAGGATATATATATATATATATATATTCTGATACTCTGATTACTATTGTCTATTGCATGAGACCGTGTTCCACCTCATTTATTACCTCCACCCTCCCAGGTTTCACAATCCTCTAGAGAAGTGACAGGTGTGTGCAATGTGGATGCTAGGAATTAACCTCTTATCTTCTGCAAGAGCAGTCTGTGCTCTAACCACTTTGCCATCTCTCCAGCCCTTAATATTTCTATTCAGATTTAATTTATTTTTCTTTTCTATGCTTGTGCACATATATGGTGTGAAGGGAAAGTCAGATGGCAGCCTGTGGAACACAGTCCTCTCCTTCCACCATATGGGTCCTGAGGATCAAACCAAGGCTGTTGACTTGGCTGCAAGCACCTTTACTTGCTGAGCCATCCTTGAGTCGTGCTCTTTTTTTCCTCTTCATTGTTTTTGGGGTTCTGTTTTTTATATTAGAGGCTCATATTGTCTAGGCTGATCTTGAACCCATGACCCTCCAGCCCATAACCCACAATTCCTGGGATAAAAAGGTTTCACCACCAAACCTTGTTTATACATAGGTCTGGTGTATGATGGGGTCCTGCTGAGACTCACCTGAGCTAAAAACATTGATATAGTCAACTTGGTGATCCACAGTTACAAGTTGAGACTGTCTCAACAACATAAAACAAAATGCCAACTATGGCAGGCTCCTTTGCTGTTCCTTTTGGGGGAGGGGGCGATTAGGCACAGAGTCAACAACACAGAATCTGAGAGGATGTTGAAACTACAAGCTCAGTTTATTCAAGAAGTGGCAAGCCTTATATACCATCTACCTTACTGGGGGGGGGCAGGTCTGATGAATATGCATCTGCTGGTGTGACATAGCTGCCTCTCATTGGTCCAAGTAATCTCAAATCATGTCTCAGCTGCTGTTGCTAAGGCCAGGTTGGCTTTAAGGGAATATCTTATTACTGGTTTGGGCCAGCTGGCCCTCAGGTCTGTTAGGGCTGAGTCATGCCACATATCCACCCCTTTTTATTTTTTATGGGACATGCACAGTGGGAACTAGGATGCATTGCCCTAACCTTGTTGACCCCACCTCAAGAGAGATCAGCATAATGGATTGTGCCTGCTTTAGGTTGGCTTGCCAAACAAGCTATTACTTATTATTGATTACCTGCCCTCAAAGAGTGTCAATCCTGGAGAGCCGTCTGGGTGGTGGGCTTTAGGCAGTAGCCTTCTGTATCTCAATAAGCCATGCATGCATTACCTCTCTAGGAGGACTTTGTTCTAGGTGTCTGAGAGCCAATGAACCCTGTAGGGTCACATTTGTGGCCACCCTCTGTTGATGAACCTGTTGTAGAAGACATTTGAACAGGAAAAGGATTAGTTCAAAATTCAGTCTCCAAGGACATGTGTGGGACCCTAGTCATATTTATTATGCCAATCAAAGTGTTTCTAATGATGCATTAGTGGCCTTGTAGGGGGTGAGGCAATTGCTTAATGTCTAGGGTCACATGCCAGTAATGACATGGCCCTTACTAATGCTGCAGTAGCAGGGCAAATCATACATTACCCCTCTGAAGCTTCTTGTTTGGCCAGAGTCTCCTGTTCCTTTCCTGGAAACACATCTCTGAAGGGTATCCTTATTGACATGGTGGTATTCTGGGGAAAAAAATGCAAGTATACCCTTGCCCCAGGTTAATATGGGAGCAGGAGGTTGCCATTGAAGGGTAATGGGGTCCCTCCAATGTACCAAGGGCAATGGTGTCTCCTGAGGCAGGTCAGCCCAAATGTTTATAAGCAGGGATTAATCCCTTGTCATCAATGCTGAGAAAATTAATGTGAAAAAGAACTTCCACCAAGGCCAGTTTGGGATCTCTCTTGGCTTCTGAGGAAATTATTTTGTTCAAGAGCTCTTTAAGGGTTCTATTAGTTCTCTTTACAATGGCCTGTCCCTGTCGATTATATGGAATTCCTGTGATATGGGACATTTTCCATGAACTCACAAAGTCATAAACTGCTGTGATACATAAGCAAGGCCATTGTCAGTCTTAATGGCCCAAGGAACCCCCATGACTAACAGTGCAGACTCAAGTGCCTTAATAACATTAGCAGCCTTCTCTCCAGGCAAGGCCAGGGCATACACAAAGCCTAAGCAGGTATCTACTATTATATGTACATATCTTAAACTACCAAAGAGTGAATAATGGGTAACATCCATTTGCCATATGGGGGCAAGTGCCCTAGATAGGTGTTTGCATTGAGAAATTGGCAATTCTGGGAGCAATCTGTGCAGGCTGTGTGATGATAAATGGAATTGCTGGTATAGTGCTAGCTTATTCTAATAATTCTACAGCCGCTGTTAAAATGATGATATCAGTTACCTCATTCCCCTTGGCCAGGATTCCTGGTAATTTGGCATATGACTGAATATGTGATAAATACCAGAGCTTGTTTCTTTGATTCAATACATATGGTATTAAGAGCATTGTATTGGCTATTTGATGCTCTAAAGAATCTTTAACCCTTGAGAATGCCAACATTCTTTTTTTTTTAACAAGAAATTTTTTTTAAGATTTATTTATTTATTTATTATGTATACAGAAGAGGGTGCCAGATATCACTATAGATGGTTGTGAGCCACCATGTGGTTGCTGGGAATTGAACTCAGGACCTCTGAAAGGGCAGTCGGTGCTCTTAACCTCTGAGCCATCTCTCCAGCCTGAGAATGCCAACATTCTTATCACCTGTACAGCATACTGACTATCAGAAAAGATGTTAACAGGCTCATTTTGACACTCTACTAGGATTTTGAAAAATGCCAATAATTCTCCCAGCTGTACAGAACCAGGATTTGGAATAGCATATGTTTTGTCTTCTTCTCCCTTTCTCTGAATCAATATTCCATATTCAGTCTTGTTGGCATCTGAGAAGGCTCTGGTCACATGAGGAATGGGCTTAGACAGTGGTACTGAGTGAATGGCTATCTCTATTGGGAGCATTGGCAGCTCCCCTAGTATTTGTCTTTTTGGCAGATGGTTGTCAATTGTTTCAGAAAAACCCAATAAGCATCTCTTGAAAGGAAATGGAATCTGCCCAGATAGCCTGTGTATTTTTTAAGAAAAAATGGGAAAATTAACTTATCAGGTTGTCTTCCATAAATCCTTTGAGCTAGCATTCATGCCTGTAGTCCCATTTTAAATGTCTGATCAAACATCAAGGTAATTTTATGTAAATCTGATGTGCCTGATGTATCCACATTAATGGACCAGCCTGCCAGAGTGCCCCCAGGAATCTTCCAGGTGTCCACGGGATTATAGCTAACAAGGACAACTCAGGCTTATGGTGCTGCAGGCTGGCAATGGATAGTATAGTAAGAGCCTTTTCTACAACATTTTTGGCCCTGGTAGTGAGCTTGACATTCGGTGAGGGGCATGTAGGGCTCTCTAAAAGTGAGAACAGTTCCCTCATTTCCTGTTCTGGAATAGGTAGGAAGGGTTTAAGCCAATTTATTATCCCACATAATTGTTGTAGTTCCAAAAGGGAGTATCTGTCTTTTATATCTAATTTGAAGGACAAGGGGTGGACATTCTTAGCAATAACAAAGGCCAAGAATGAAAATGAAGGTACTATTTGGATCTTGTCTGTTGTCACAATTAACCCTAAGGAAGCCAAGTCTTGTATCACTGATTTAACAATTTGTTGTAAATAAGCTGAGTCAGGGTGTGCCAATAGCAAATCATCTATACAATATCCTTAGGAACATTAACTAGAGCTTGAGCAACATATAATTGCCATATTGAGGGGCTCTTTTTCATTCCCTGTGGGAAGACAATCCATTGCTATCTTTTTGCTGACTTGTGCATGTTTGGCTCCCAGAGTGTAAAGGCAAAGTGACCCTTATCTTGTTGCACTAGGAGAATCTGGAAAAAGCAGTCTTTGATATCTAGTATTGTGATATAATGGGAAGGAGGAATTGTGCTGGGGTGCAGCAGGCCTGGTTGTACCAAGCCATTTTTTCCAAATGGTCATTGACTACATGAAGGACTTGCAATAGATGATGCTTTCCTGACTTTTTTGGAATAACAAATATTAGAGTATTATGCCTGCTGGCAGACGGTTCTATATGTCCAGTACATAATTATTCCTCCATCAGCTGTTTTAATATTGATAATATAGGCTCAATAATAGGTCACTGTTCCACCCATACATCTTGATTAGAAAGCCAATTAATTGGAATAAGATCTGATTGATTAAGTAACACTGGACTTTCAGAGGACAGTAACCCATAGAATTGGGGGTTGTGCTTCGGGTCTTGGCCAGCAAGGTCTATTTTTTCATGGACAACAGTATCACCAAAGAAGGACCTATCATCTGTTGTAAGGACAGCCCCCATATCCTCCAGGATATCTCTGACCCACAAGTTTCTAGGCACAGCAGGGATGATAGAGTGAATGGCTCCTCAAATGCCAAGTTTCTTCCAATGGACTGAGTGAGTGATTATTTTGGAATCCCAACTCCACTAATTGGGGAGCCAGGTTTAAATTTCCACTGTGGGAAATGGAGTGCTTTTGCCTCAGTTAAAATGGTGGCATCTACACTCATATCCACCAACCCTTTAACAGGCTGCCCATCCAGGAAGATTGTCATCATAGGAGAGTGAAGGAAGATGATCAGTGTTCAGAAGATCTTTGGGTTTTCAGAGCCTCCTCCTATTTGTGGGGATGAGGAGCACCCACCTGGAGTTCAAGGGAATCTTGGCCTCCTCCATTTGGGAGTGGCAGTCCTTGGCCCAGTGGAATCCTTTATTATATTTTGGGCATATAGTCTTAGGCTTAGCCTGGGGGCAGTCCCTCCTAAGATGACCAGGTCTGCCTTATCCCCAGCTTGTTCAATCAGAGGGGCAGCTTGTGTTTCTTCCCTATTCTGTTTATCAACAAGGAGGGTATTAAGGGAGGCTGTGGGGGCAGCAATTGGGCTGCTGTTTGGATCAAGATCTCTAGTAGCTATTATGAATATTCTCATTGCAGATGGCAGCTACTGCATTGTAGGTGGGAGCATTAAGCCCTTCCCATGTCAATTGTTTAATCAGCATCTCCTGAGTAGGGCCAGGATCCACCCTCTGCTCCACTGCTTCATTAACCTGCATGAGGAAGTCAGCAAACAACTCCCCTGGCTGTTGGATGAGGTTTTGAAAGTACACAGATGGGTCATGAGAAGTGCAAGACTTAAGTGCCTTGAAGGCCAATTCTGAGACCTGTTGGAAATAAGCATGTTGTCCAATTTGAGCTTGTGTGACAGGTTTAACATATGGTACTTAGTCCATGAGCTTCTCAAGAGAAACATCAATGTTGTAATATATATTAAAACAAGCCTGAGCCTCAGCCTGGTCATCATAGGCAGTACACCAGTTAAGGAAGACCACAGGCTCCAACACAGCCTTCATCAAATAGTGTCAGTCATAATAAGTCTGTAAATGTATTGCCCAGTACCGTAGGACTTGCTCAAAATACAGCGAGTCAGGACCCGATTCATTAGCAGCCTTATGGACCAAAGACAAGTCTGTATGAGGGGTAGGTATCCCTGGCTGGTTGGCCACATTGGGGCCCACATTAACTCTAAATGCCATGGTGGGCATATGTGGTACCATAGGTGGAATAGGTTGAGAGGTAGCAGCTGATTTAGCAGGCAAACATCGAGGTAAATCATTCCATGGATACATTGGGGGGTAGTAGCCAATCAAAGTATGGGGGGATCAGAGAGAGGGACTGACTGCTGGTGTAGGCTTGGGTGCTGCTGAAGTCATTTCCTCTCTCTTTCCATCATTTTCCTTTACTTTACGCCTATTCTCATCCATCTCCTTGTCAGCAGAGGTGGAGGAAATACCAGTCATGGATGGAATGAAGGTAATAGATAAGTTGGTGTTACATTGTTCCTGGTAGTGCTTATTGTGGGCCTTAATGACCTCCTCAGTAGAGGAGGACTTTAGGCCAGCAATTACAGCCAATAAAATGGGCATAAAAAGCAATTGGAGGGTTACTCCCAAGGCCACTTCCCTTTTTCTGGCCAGGAACAGAACTCTCATCCAAAGATCAGGTTCCCACATGTTCTCTGAAGAGATCCATGGAGCAAGCACCACAGCCTCCATCCAAAACTTTTCTAGTTTGAAGTTGTAGCCCAGAGCCCCTGGCTGTTTAGGACGGACTTGAGAGCTCCAATAGGGGCCTCTTTACACTGAGGGAGGACATTTCCCACAGCAGTAGAAGGTGTGATAGACAACAGAGACTATGGCTCTATTTCCTGGTGGTCCAGCCCTAATATGGAAACACCCAGCAAGCCTGAACAAATGTATGTGCCACCCTGCCATACAGACAGACTCACAAACAAGACAAACAACAAGAAGAAAGGGGGGGGAGGTCCCAGTTCTTATCTGCCAAAGGGACTGAATGCACACAATATAGAAGGACCTACTCACTGATGTACACCACTCAAGGGGGTGCTCAACCAGTGCTGCATGAGGAAAGGGTGACAAACAGGTCCCTGTTTGGAAACCAGATGTGGCAGGGTCCTGTGCTGTTCCCTTTGGGGGAGGGGGCGATTAGATGCAGAGTCAACAACACAGACTCTGGGAGGATGATGAAACTATAAGCTCAGTTTATTCAGGAAGAGGCAAGCCTTATATACCCTCCACCATGCCCTAGGGGAAGGTCTGATGAATACGCATCTGCTAGTATGACATGGCTGCCTCTCATTGGTCTAGGTCATCTCAAATCATGTCTCAGCTGCTGTTGCTAAGGCCCTTAGGCAGATCCAGGTTGGCTCTTAGGGAATATCTTATTACTGGTTTGGGCCAGCTGGCCTCAGGCCTGTTAGGGCAGAGTCATCCCACAGCCAACAAACCAACAAAAGGCAAACAAACAAACAAAATACTACATTACAAGGGATTATGTATGTGTATTTTGAGGCAGAGTCTCTCTCCGTTGTCTGGGCTGCCCTTTAACTCACACTACAGCTCTCAATCTACTGATCCTCCTGCCTCAGCCTCCCAAATATCTGGATCATAGGCTTGCACCACCAAGTGAGGAAGCTACAACAGAGAGAGGCTTAATTACCTGTCCAGGGACACACAGCTAGTGGCAGAGCTGCATGGCAGGACCAGAATGTTCCTGTGCTCAGGTGGGAATTGAAAACCTTCCCTGAAGTAGAATGCCATAAACTTAGCTTGGTTGGGTGGGACAAGCTGCACAACCCTAGCCTCTTGGGGGGTCTAAGTGTCCTTAGAGCCTCAGTTGGGTTGGGCAACAGGTGCAGCATGAGGTACTGTTAATGAAGAGCAAGAGGCATATGACCAAGGCCCAGGTGGCCATGACCAAACAGCAGTCTGGGGTTTTTGTACAGAGGATGATTGGACATGCCAGGCGCAGAGATGTGCCAAGAGATCCAGGAAAATGATAAGAACAAAAAGGAGGGTTCCCTCCTTTTACTGTCAATAACTGAAGAACCTCCAAGCTGGCAAGGTCTTGTGGAAGCAGCCTATTTCTCACATGGGAAACTGAGACATAGAGAAGTAAGAGAGTCTCAGCTAGAGCCACTCTGGGTGCTGATGCTGCAACTGGTCATTGTAACTGTGGTAAAAAGTGTGGCACTTGTATTGCTCTCTCTAATTATCCCCATTTGAAATAACAGGAGTAAAGGTAAATCCAGGCACACAAGGTCACACAGCCACTTAATGGATCATAAGCCAGGATTTGAACCCAAATCTCCCATCTGTAACTTTTAAAAGATTTTTAAATTATATGTATTTCTTCAGCTAGGGGTTGTGATATGCATGTGTGGAAGTCAGAGGATGACTTGCCTGCATCTGCTTTCTCCATCAACATGAGTCCCAGGAATTGAACTCAAGTAGAGGGGGGGGGGCTTGACCCCAAGTGCCTTAACTCCCCGAGCAACTCATTGTCCCCTAATTGTATTTTTTGTGGGCTCTTTGTGTGCATGTGCATGTGTGGAGATCACAGGCCAACCTTGGACATCCTATACGACTGAAATCCAAGTAGGGTTGCTGGGTAACTCGGCAGGGGCAGGCTGTTCCAGACTCTAGCATTCCCTCAGATTGGCCAACAGAGACCCTAATTGCAGGAGAGGCTGGGTGTTTTTCTATGAAGGACCAAAAAGACAAATTATTTGCTTACCTGTAGATCACACAGGGTCTTGTTTCTGTTTGCACTGAGCAAACAGAGACGTGTGCCAATATAACTTGATGGATAAACATCAAATGTGATTTAGAATCACTTCAAGGGTCACAAAATAAATCTTCCCTTGGATTTTTTCATTATCAAACATTTAAAAATAAGAGGAATGTCTTCATCATCTGGGGTAAACAATACAAGTTCTTAGTTAGTTCATCCCCTGTCCTCAATCTGTCCCTGTAACAAGCTGCCTGGTGAAGAGGTTCCTGGTCCATGTTTGGCTCTTGGTGGCTGCTCATGGAGCCCAGGCCACCTGTAGATTACAGAACTGTCCAGAGAAGTCTTTATGCTGATGGAGGCCCTGAAGGCAGGGCAGGTTGCCCTGGACACTCTGAGGAGAAGGATGTGCTGAGTGGCCAAGTGACAGTGTCACTGCAGAGGATGGTTCTGTGCATGAGAGTGTGGGTGATAGGAGCCAGGGCTAGAGAAGACAGAGTACAGACGGTGATAGTAGGATCCAGGCTGGAAAAGGCACCTCAGTCACCTCCCTGTCTCAGGCATCAGTGACCACTGACCATGATGTTTTGACTCAGGTTCAGAGGTGTGGTGTGGGTGTGTCTTGCTGTAGATGAGCCACACCTCTCCTACCCTCCACTTCCCTTTCCATTCACTTCCTCCTCTCTCCTTGCCTTCTCATTCCCTCCTCATCCTTCTTTTCAAGGAAGGACTTCTGTGGCCCAGACTGACCTCAAACTGATGGTGCAGACAAGAATGATCTTGAACCTCTGATCCCTTTGACTTCTCTTCCCCTGTTCTCATGGGAGAAGTCCTGGGAAAATGGTGCTGTAGTGGCTTTTATATAGCAACCATTTCATGTATGCGATTCAGGTGAGCCCCATATCTCCTAGTTCCATCATGATGCCCATTCTCATTCAATATTCCTCTCCACAATACTTCTGCCACTCCTACAAACCAAACAACCATTAAGACTTCTCTAAACACACACATGCAAAAATGGCAGTAACGCAGACACATACATCACACATGCCCTACACTCATAAATACACTTGTCATACTTAGATACATACTGCAAATATATACTCCCATATTTTTCAAAAGGTACAATTAGAGTCAACAAGACAGACAAGCCAATATGTAGCTTGCTGCCAACCCTACTGACCTAAGTTTGCTACCCACATGATGGAAGGAGAGAACCAATTCTCAAGTTCTCCCCTGACTGCTGCCTATGCACTGAGGCATGTGTGCACCTTACTGCAGATACATACACACACAAATAAAATGTGATAAAAAATACATTGTATCTTTATTAAGAAATGTTTATTCATTTTACATACCAACTACAGATCCCCTTCTCATCCCTCCTCCCACTCCTCCCAGCCTTTCCCCCAAACCATCCCCCACCTCCTTCTCCAAAAAGGTAAGGCCTCCCATGAGAAGTCAGCAAAACCTGGTACATTCTGTTGAGGCAGGTCCAAGCCCCTCCCCCTGCATCAAGGCTGTGCAAGTTGTCCCACCATAGGTAGTGGGCTCCAAAAAGCCAGCTCATGCACCAGGGATGGATCCTGATTCTACTGCCAGGTGGCCCCTTAAGCAGATCATGCTACACAACTGTCTCACTTATGCAGAGGACCTAGTCCACTCCCCTGGAGGCTCCACAGCTGTTGGTCATGAGTTCCCACTAGCTTGGTTCAGTTGTCTCTGTAGGTTTCCTCATCATGATCTTGATGCCCCTTGCTCATAGAATCCCTCTTTCCTCTCTTTGACTGGACTCCTGGAGCTCATCCTGGTGCTTGGCTGTGGATCTCTGCATCTGCTTCCATCAGTTACTTGATAAAGGCTCTATGATGACAGTTAAGGTATTCACCAATCTGATTACTGGGGTCAGCCAGCTCAGGCACCTTCTCTACTATTGCTAGTAGTCTAAACTGGGGTCATACTTGTGGATTTCTGGAAACTTCCCAAGCACCAGGTTTTTTCCTATCCCCATGATGTCTCCCTTTACCGTGGTATCTTTTTTATTGCTCTCCCACTCTGTCACTCTCCTAGCTTGACCATCATCTTTGCTTATGTTCTCATCCCCCATCCCCTACCCTCCATTACCCCTCTCATCCCCAGTTTACTCATGGAGATCTCATCTATTTCCCCTTCCCAGGGTGATCAGTGTGTCCATCTTAGGGTCCTCCTTGTTAGCTCGCTTCTCTGGAGCTGTGGGTTGTAGTCTGATCATCCTTTGCTTTACATCTAGTATCCACTTATGAGTGAGCATATAATGTTTGTTCTTCTGAGTCTGGGTTACCTCACTCACAAATGGTGCTGGCATAACTGGATGTCAACATGTAGAAGATTGAAAATAGATCCATATCTATCACCATGCACAAAACTCAAGTCCAAGTGGATCAAAGACCTCAACATAAATCCAGTTATACTAAACCTGATAGAAGAGAAAGCAGGAAGTAGTCTTGAGTTCATTGGCACAGGAGACAACTTCCTAAATATAACACCAGTAGCACAGACACTAAGAACAACAATTGATAAATGGGACCTCCTGAAGCTGAGAAGCTTCTGTAAGACAAAGGACATGGTTAATAAGACCAAAAGACAGCCTGCAGAAAGGGAAAAGATCTTCACTATCTCCACATCTGACAGAGGGCTGATCTACAAAATACATAAAGAACTCAAGAAACTAAACATCAAAATATTAAACAATTCCATTAAAAATGGGCTACAGTGCTGAACAAAGAATTCTCAACAGAAGAATTTCAAATGGCTGAAAGACATTTATGGAATTGCTCAACATCCTTAATCATCGGAGAAATGTAAATCAAAATGACTCTGAGATACCATCTTATACCTGTCAGAATGGCTAAGATAAAAAATACTGATAACTACTTATGTTGGAGAGGATGTGTAACAAGGGGAACATTCCTCCACTGTTGGTGGGAGTGCAAACTTGTACAGCCACTTTGGAAATCAATATGGCAGTTTCTCAGAAAATTGGGAATCAATCTTCCTCAAGATCCCGCTATACCACTCTTGGGCATATACCCAAGGAATGCTAATCCCTCCTTAGTAGCAGCACTCCATGATGAGTAAGTATTAAAACATATGGGCCTATGGGGGTCCATTCTCTTTCAAATAACACAGTACCATCTTTTCTATCTTACTTTTTACATAGATCACTACTATAATCTGTATTTCCTTCTGTTCCCGAATGTCTCCCAGCCATTAAGAACTATACTCAATTTTTCACAAATGGTTATTTCTTTATTTGTTTTTTGAGCAAGTTGTCTGGTAGGTGTCTTAGTTTGGTTTTTTTATTGCTTTAATGAATCACCACAACCACACATTAATTGGGAAGAAAACAGTTTATTTGGCTTACACTTCCATATCACTCTTTATCATCAAAGGAATTCAGAACAGGAACTCACACAGGGCAGGAACCTGGAGGAAGAAGTTGATGCAGAGGCCATGAATGAGTGCTGCTTACTCCATGGTTCTCCATGGCTTGTCTAGCCTGTTTTATATACAACCTAGGTCCACTGGCCCTTAGATTGGATCCACTTACAATAAGCTTGGCCCTTTCCCATCCATCACTAATTAAGAAAATGCTTTACACTCCATCTTACAACCTGATCTTATAGAGACATTTCCTCACTTGAGGTTCCTTCTTCTCAGATGATTTCAGCCTATATCAAGTTGACAACAAAAAGTCCAGCACATTATCAGACTTTCATTGTACAGTGTCAGTGAGAAGTGCTTTGAACACCAAGAATTGCCTGTGCCATCCAGTGCTGGGAATACAGTTATGCAAGTCAGCAAGAAGGAGAATAAGACAAGTGAATGAGTGTCCTAATAGAGCCTAGTGTCTTTGTGGGAAGCTGCAAATGCATAGGGACCTCTGTAAGAATCAGAGTCTATTGTCCACTTGCAAGGTGGTATACCCACAGTAGAGAAAGGGTGGTAGCAGGAAGACGGTTGAAAGGTCTAAATTTGTCTGCATTTGGTATTTTCATTGATTAGTTAGATAATCAACTTTAGGTGATCAAAATGTCCAGATAAATAATTTTGGGATGTCCAAAGACCAGGTCTGTAAAGCATTTGGACAAACAAGTGAATTTCCATCTAGAAACCTAATTACTGTTTTTGCACTAGCTCAAACAGAGCAAAAATGCTGAACTAATTGGTGTGACTCTGAATAACTGGCTTGTTACTTTTCTGGCTGTAAAATGTACATGTAGAGAGGAGAGGTGTGATTAATCTTTGGTGTGTTCCAATAAAAGTTATTAGTTCTTTGAGCACATGGGTCCATAAAGCTTGATTTAATGCTTAATTAAGATTCCTATTGCAGTGAACCACTCCATGACCATGGAAACTCTTATTTTTAAAAAAAGATTTATTTATTATGTACAGTGTTCTGTGTGCATGTGTGCCTGCACACCAGAAGAGGGCACTACATCTCATTACAGATGGTTGTGAGCCACCATGTGGTTGCTGGCAATTGAACTCAGGACCTCTCAAAGAGCAGCCTGTGCTCTTAACCTCTAAGCCATCTCTCCAGCCCAGACCATGGAAACTCTTATAAAGGAATACATTTAATTGAGGCTGGCTTACAGTTTCAGGGGTTCAGTCCATTATCACTCATACCAGGGAGCATGGTGGCATGCAGACAGACATAGCACTGGCTACATCATGATCCCGAGGCAACCAGAAGTAAACTGAGACACTAGGTATAATTTGAACGTATATGAGACCTCAAAACTCTCCTCCACAGTGACATACTTCCTTCAACAATGCCTACCTACTCCAACAAAGCCACACATCCTAATAACATCTCCCTATGTGATTATGTGGCCAATTACATTCAAACCAACATAGTTTGCTCTGTAGTCCCCATAAGTTTGTAACAATATCATAATGCAAAATGCATTTAGTCCAACTTCAAAAGTCCTCACAGTTTATCACAGTCTCAACCACGTAATAAAGTCCAAAGTTCAAAGTCCCTTCAGAGAGTCATGCAATCTCTTAACTGTAATCTCCTATAAAATTAAAATAAAAAAGCATATCACATACTTCCAGCATATAATGTCACAGGAAATACATCACCAGGTATCAACAATTTCAACAAGGCACACCTAGAATTGCCCACACCTCTCTTAGCTACACAATTTTAGCCAAAACTTTAATAGTTTTCCAGCCTTCTGTGGTGGCCCTGGCTCATCATGCTGGCAATATGAAGGTGAAAGCAGAACACTGAAATTTAAACCAGTTTCGTCTTATGAGGCCATGTCAGCCAGCCCTAACCTGATGGCACTGTTTTTGCCTGCCTAGAAATGAACTTACCTAATTCAGTTATTAGGGTACTCAGATGAGAATGTTTACACAGGTTCCTGTGATAACTAAAGACACTTAATTTGTAGCCAGGTACGATTTAAGTGCCATTGACATTTTGCTCTGGCTCCTAGTAGCCTGCAGGTGGGATAACAATAGGATAATGGCTGTGAGGTATTAATAGCTCCGTTTGCTTCTGTAAAACTTCCTTATTGCTATGGGAAATGATGAATAGGTCTTTTTTATTGTTGTCTAGCAGGAAAGGAAGAAACAACTGAAGGAAGTAAAAACACTTTCCCTGTCCAGCTGTAGATTCCATGGATAGTTCTAATACTCACCTTTCTGATGTCTGCCTAAAATCTCCACCTTACTCCCTTCCACACACCATGTTTTCTTACCTCTAAGACTGCTTTCCTTCTGCTAGCAATAAGATTACGTTTATTTAATCTAAATTGGAATAGAGTCTAAGTCTTTGGTTTTTCCCTGTGGATTAGAACACCAAAATATTCTATGATAAAAACCAACAGAAATTAGAGTTCCCAAAGTAAAGGTGCTCAGGATGAGAACCTGGGTTAAGAAGATAAACATACAAAGATTGGGATTAGGAGGTCTTGTATAAGCTTTTGGTTCATGTTTGACAGAACATAGTCCAGGAATGTAGTGAGGTGAGAATTCTGAGAGCTTGTGAGAATACGCCAAGAAAACCAGACAAAAATCTTGTGACCCCAGTTTCTTAAGAAACACAGAATTGTCCTTAGAATATGTTTTTTGCTTCTCCAAGGTGTGGTGGATAGGAGTGAATTTACTTCAAATTAATCATTCTTTCTTTATGCAGTTATTCAATTAAATGTTTATGCTTCTATGAAAAAATATGATCTTGCAACATATTGTCCTAGTGCTTGTATACTGCTTGAAGTCAGGATAAATTTGCTCATGTGACCTTTCTTAAGTCTCAGAATATATATTTTCTGAGGAGGTGAATAAAGTCTGCATGTGACTTTAGTATACCTCAACTATGGCTCCATTGTCCCAAGTACCACTGACTCTATAGATGTGATAAGGATTCACAGCTGACCATGACCTCAGCCCCTCCCTGGGGGATTCTAGGGAGAGGATCCACCTGACCATGCCCCTAACCCTTCATGGTGGATTCTAGGCAGAAGTGCCACCCCTAAAGCATGCCTCTAGCCACTCAGGGGGATATCTAAGGCAGGGTATCTACCCCTGAGCCACAACCCTATACCTTGGTTTCTGTACCTACTGCACTGCACTTGTGTTTGTTGCCATAATTGTGTTTTGGATCCAGAAAATAAGACTTCCTTCTGGAGCCCCTGCCCAATCCCTGCCCTCACCTCATATCAGTTATTTATCCCTATTGCAGTGAGTTTATTCTCCTGGGAGGATGGTTTTTAATATAGCATATGGGGAGTCATATCAGATAATGAATGATGGGAATCAGAGGGCCAGTGGGTAGGAAGCAGAGAGTGTAGGGTGATGGGATCATCTGAGCATCATTGGTAAATTGCCAGGGTGGCCTTCTCGTGCATTATGAGTCAGTTTCATCACCTTGGTGCCTGAGGTAGTTTGTCCCCAAGGCTTCTGCTTGCAGAAGTGAAGGGTGGATATTGAATATCTGATCCCTGTCCTCATTGACCCCAAGCCTGCAACTGCTGCTACTGCAGAATCTGCCTGAGAATGCGCTGCATGTTCTCATCCATTTGTCCCTGCAGTGAGATGGCAGGGTACACAGGCAGAGGCACAGCCTGGTGCACCTGTTGGGTGCTCAACCGACCCCTGCATTTTCCCCACTGAAACCCAAGTTTGTTAATGCTTCATGAGTTGGGTCTGTGGACAGGGATGCTCCCAGAAGCCACAAGCCTCTCCCAGAACAGAAGGGGAAAGTGAGGCCCAAACAGTGCAGAGGAATGCTGAAGGAGAGGGGGAACTGTTAGATGGAGTCAGGAGTCAGAAGACTCACCCGAATGACATGCAGGAGATGGCTGCTGTATAAAACCACCGCAGCGCCATGCTCCAGGGCTCCATCTGTAGGGTAAGGGGAGGGGGAGGCAGAGGAATCAGAGGTTCAAGGTCATCCCTGGCTACATAGTGAATTTGAGGTCAGCCAGTGTGTGGGAGCTCATTTTCAGGTTCCTCGTGGCTTTACCCAGCAGGTCCGCATAGAGGATGTTTGGACTATGGACCTGAGTGCAGGTGTCTGAGATGGTCTGCACTTGGCTGTGCTGGGGGAGGTCTTTTGCTCCACCCCTTGGTGTTTCTATAAATACCCTAGGGCAGAGACAATCAGGGCCCATTGGAATAGGTTCCAGGCCCTCTCCAGGCTATCCTGTATTTTCTATCTGTTTATCTCCACAATCCAAATCCTTCTATCCAACATTTCCTGCTGCTCTCACTCAAGAAAACTCTGGGGAACTGTGGGGTTGGTGGGTAGCCACCCTGCAGAATGGCGCCATGAACATGGACTAAAGATAAAGGAACAAGGACTAAAGACAAAGGAACAGGAATTAAAGACAAAGGAACAGGGACTAAAGACAAAGGAAAATAAAAGAAATATTTAATTTTATACGGAGTTTTTGGTGAAAGTGAGAGTAAGGATCTGCCAGTTGAAGTGGCCGGACCAGTGTTGAAGTGAAAGTAGAGAAATTAATAAGGGGCAGGGGGTGTTATCCTCAAGAGAAAAGGAGAAACAGACTGGAAGGATGTCCGATCCTGCAGCCCAAAAATCTCTATCAAGATTTATATCTTTTATCTTTCTTAATTTCTATCTTTGAAAAATAAGTATAAGGTATAGTGTATTAGTAAAGTGTAGGAAAAACTTAGAAGTGTAAGATTGTGTAGAAAAAAATTTATTTCAGATAAGTTAGGCAACTAGACAGAAAAACTCTTCAGTTTTCTAACTTTGGGGTCTATGGACACAAACTGGGAAAAAAGTCTTTCTTTGAACTTTATGGGTAGTAAAAAAAGCTCTTCTTTGAGCTTATTGGGCAGAAAAGATAAAAGTTTCCTATGGAAGCTTTTTGGCCTGGGGACAGCTGAAATGCTAAGGCAGGAGAAAGTGATTTCTCTCTGAGGCAAAAATGTAGGTGTAAGAAGCCAAAAAGTTTAAAGTTCAGAAGTTTTGGGAAAAGTGGGTCTTTCTCTCTCAGGAAAAATCCTTTCTCTTAAACTAAAAGCTTTTCTTGAAAAATTTGGTAAAATCTCTCTTAAAAAGCGGTAATCTTTCTCAAACCTTTAAGGATTATGTCCTTAATTATGTCACTAGCCTGTGAAGGTGTCCCAGCCTAAAAAAGCGGGCATGCCCTCTATGCCCTCTCTCTTTTCCGTATCGCCTCTCCTTCCGTATTCTCCCCCCTCCGCGCGCGGTCTCTCTCTCTCTCTCTCTCTCTCTCTCTCTCTCTCTCTCTCTCTCTCTCTTTCTCTTTCTCTCCCAATAAAGCTCTAGAAAGGTAACCATGGCTTGTGACTCTTCCGTCACCAATACATCCAGCACTCTCCTCTAGCATTCTCCTCCATCGGCATGGCCGCCATGGGTGGTGGCCAGCCACAAGCACCGCCACTTAACCAACAAAACCAAAAGCTCTCTTAAAAATGTAAAAACTAAAGCCTTTAACTTTCTCTCTCTCATAAGGACAAAAATTAGAATTACCTGGAGATATTAGTATGGGAATCACTTGTGATTAGCTCTAAGGGAAAATATCAAACCTCTTAAGACAGCAAAACCTCTTTAAGTTCTATCTTTCAAGCCAGAAAAATCCTCCCTGCAATGAGGGAGGCAGGGCTTGATTTCCTAAAACCTCTCTTCTAAGCTCTGTCTCTTCAAGCTAGTAAAAGGCCGTGGATCAGAATGCCCCGAGGGGAAAATGCTTGGGAGAGTGTGTGTGAAGAGCCACAAAGAGGCCAATAAGGCAGGAAACTGTTTACCTGGGAAAAGCAAAACAGCCAAGCTTTTCAGTTACAACTGAGCTGAGGCATCAAAAGTTTTGTTTCTAAGTAAGCATTTGTTTGAATGAAAGGGTGCTCCTAATCTCCCTAATGCAAAGATACCCTCAAGAAATTAGCTGAAACTATTAAGTGTTGTATCCTTGCTTCTGACCAACAACCAAGAAGCGACTGGTCAGTGCCTCTGAGTTTGAGTGCATTCGGGGATACTAGTGTTCCTGAAATTGTGAATAATTTCCTGGAGTGTAGAGCTGAGGCAGGAAGGTGCAGAACCCAGGGGAAAATTGCTAATGAACAAACAAAGCTAAAGCTGGCGGGAACAGCGCAGTCTCCTGCTTTTCTGCAAGTCCTGGGTAGTTAGGTGGGGCTATGCAGTGTCCACAGCTACAAAAAGAAATCTCTCTGAGAAAAGCTTTCCTATCAGAGAAAGGACTTTTCTGGGAAAGCAGTAAAGCCGAACTGCATCTGCAGTTGGGCTACCAAGTCAGGAATGCTGTCTGGGAAAAGAGCCCAGCCAGGGCAGAACAGAGAACTAAGGAGTAAAGTTCTTTTCTATCAGAGAAAGCATCTTTTTGGGAAAAGCTTTGTTTGGACTGACTCCTAGTGAGGCGAGGGAGTGTAGCCCTAAGGGGTGATTGCCTCTGGAGATAAACTTTATCTGAGAGCCTTGACAAAGGAATGCAAGCCACTGGGGGACTGGGTCAGGTGAAATGTCTAATGAGACAAAACACCTGTACTATTGGGAGTTTAGGGAACAAAAATCTCCCTTGCTAAACTTGATTTATGAACACAAACCTCACAGACCCTGAAAACAGAAAAAGACAAAAAGCCCCTGCTTTCAGTAGCAGAGAAAGCTGTGACTGTAGTGTCAGAAACTGGTTCTGGGGTAGAGGGAATAAACTGAGATCAAACTGGGAATTGTCAGAGAGAAAGACTCCCTGAAGAAGAAACAGAGAAGGGACAGATTCCTCCCCAGAAAGCTGCTAGAGTTTGGGGCAGATTTGGGAAAAGGAAAAAAAAAAAAAAAAAAAAAAAAAAGCCCCTACCTCCAGAGGCAGCTAGAAGAGGAACAGAGCCACAGCCTGAGATAGCTGAAGCTCTGCATCTGGGGGGGAGGAACAAGCAAAATGAGATAAAGATCTATCAGTGGGAGAAAATCTCTCTGAAGGCGCTATGGAAAAGCTCTGTTGTAAATGCTTTTGTTTTTCACTGACTGATTAAGGAAAAACACAAGCCCCACGAAAAGTTGCTATCAGGAATGCTCACCTCAAATTTGAGCTAACGAGGCAGGTGCAGTACTGATTCAGGGCCAGTGTCCGATAAAGAGAGACACTTGTTGAAGCCATCTCTGAGAGAACAAAAATCTCCCAATGTCCCATAATTGAAAACATAAAATGCTTGGTTCAAACTTCCCAGGCAAGCCTGGTAAAAGAGAACCAGAAGTTGACTCCCAGTCCTGAAAAGAACTATGGGAAATGAAGTCCATAAGGTAGCTTGTAACAATGGAACGTTACAAGAATGTTAAAGAGAAATGCATTCTGGGAAAGGTAGTTTTTCCACTAAAGATGGCAACCCCAGAAAAAGTTTTCAGCTCGAAAAGCCATTCATAGTAAACTTAAAATACAGCTTTTAAAAGAATAAGAAGGAGGAAAATCATCAAAAAGTTTGTTGAATATTAGTTCCAAGGAAAAATTGTAAGAATACAGAACTTGGAGCTTCGTGGTTTTGGGGCTGTGTTGGGAAAATGCCTTATTTACCGTAATAGTTGTGCAAAGTTTTTATGGTAGTTAGATGACAAAAAGCTACCTATAAAAGCAAACAAGCCACTTTAAAATCCTTTAAAAAAGCAAGAGAAAGCAGTTTATACACTGAACATTGTTTTAGATATGAAGAAACTTATGAGCAAATAAAGTTCTTTGCCCCTTAAACAAATAACCTGCAATGAATGATTCCTTTGCAAATCTAATAAGGAGACAAGGAAACAGGCATTCAAAGAGAAATGACTGCTTTATAGATGGGAATCAAACTTCAGAAAATCTAGCTGTCTTAAAACAGAGTTGCTTCACCTGAAAGTTCCTTATAAGAAATCAATGCTAAATATCACAGCTAACAATAACATCAAGAGTTAAAGCTAATGAAGTGAAAATACTAAATCATGAAAATGCTCTTCCTCAGAGTAAGCTAATGAAAGAATATTTCATGAAAGAACATCTATGTTCTTGACTCCTTTGAATAGTAGCAGTTTTGGTGAAAATATTAGGTTAATAAACACTTATCAGAAACATCAGCATTGTTAAAGAACTCATGGCAAATACAGCTTTAAAAAATTAAGAAGGGGAAAATTGTATCAGAGTTTGGTGATGAGTGTAAGAATCAGCTAAAACAATGCTCTTGATATTAAGGTTCCATCTTGCAGTCTGGGGACAGTAGGAGTATAAGGAGACCTCCAGACTGCTGAAAAGTTTAAAATGTTTCAGCAATGTTTTCAGAACTGCTGAAAGCTGCAGGTCTGGAACCCCACTCCAATTTAGACAACTGTCTTCTCCTGTTGGGAAATTGACTGTTGAGTTGCCAACTAAGCAATTCAGAAACAGAATATTCCTTACAAGGTTTTTCATCTCATCTCTTCTCTTTTCTTTCTCTTTGGGTTTGCTGTAAACTGACATAGCTCTTAATACAGTTGTTATAAAACATCTGAAATGTTTAGCAACAGAAGTCACTAAATCCCAGAGTGCCATTCAAGAATTAAACTCTTGTTTCTCAAGAACTTTCAGAAAGATAAGCTCTGAACTTTAGAAATGATTTGCATACTTCCTGTATTGTTAAGAGAATCTAATAGAGATAGTGATGATAATTAAGGGTAAAAAGTAGAAAATTATTCTGTCTTGATAGAAAATGTTAAATCTCTTCTAAGTATTAAGAAATCTTTAGGTGTTTGCTATGTTAGATATATGCTAATGGTAGCCCTCTAGAGTTTGCTTAATAGTTCTTATGAATATAAGTTTGTAAAACAGATCTATAGAATTTCTTTAAGACATGTAGAAAATGGCCACAATGTAAGTTTAAGAAGTAAAGATCTAAGGCAGTTCTATTATAAGCTTGTAAGAATTAAAGATTTAAGGTAGTCCTATAATAAACTTGTAAGAAGTATATGCTATATGAGAGATGGCTCAGCAGTTAAGAGCACTGACTGCTCTTGCAGAGGTCCTGAGTTCAATCCCAGCAACCACATGGTGGCTCACAACCATCTGTAATGAGATCTGGCACCATCTTCTGGCCTGCAAATATACATGCAGACAGAATACTGTATATATAATAAATAAATAAATCTTAAAAAAGAAGTAGATGCTAATGGTAGCCCAGTAGAGTTTGCTTAATAGTTCTTATGAATATAAGTTTGTAAGATAGATCTATAGAATTTCTTTAAGACATGTAGTACGTATAGTAGTAGGATTTGCTTAATAGTATAAGTGTGTAAAATAGATCTATAAGTAAATAAGTATAAGAAGTAATATAAATATGTAATAGATCTATAGAAGAATAAGCTTGTAAGAAGTAAAGAAATGGCCATGATGTAAGTTTAAATAAGAATATAAGAAGAGTACAAATATATTTACTATAGTACTGTAGAGTTTCCTTAAAATGTATAAAGCAAGATATGTTGGATGTGAGTTTGTGGAAAAGTGTAAATGTTGAGTGTGAGTCCATGCTTAATGTATATGGTGAAGGGACCTGAGACACAGAAGCTGTGTCCTAACAGACTGCAAAGCTGGCAGTCTAAACAGTTTCAAAGGCTCCAGAAGCCATTAAGAAGCTAAGAATGGCAGACGCCAGAACCAGCACAAGGCATCTGCAGCTGAGATCCATGGAAAATCAACACAACTCAGAAAAACCTGAGCTAACCGCAAAAACAGTGCAGTTTAAAATGTTACTGTAACTAAGAAGGTCTCTGACTTGAGAGCGAAAGTTGCAGAGATGCTTGTTTAAACTAAAATTGTTAACTGCAAAAAGTTTTGGCTGTAAAAAAATCTCTTCATATTTGGAAGTGAAAGTCTGATACCAGAATTTACTTTTTTTTGAACTTTTTGAACTTAAAAAAATGAGATAAAACTACAAAAAGGTTTTGGTTATGGATTTCTTTTCTTTTCTTTTTCCCTTTTTCTTTTCTTTTCTTTTCTTTTCTTATTTTTTATTTTTATTTATTTATTTATTTATTTATTTTTACCAGAGTTAGAATGGGCTTTATTAGAGAGAAGAGGGGATAGAACAGGAGAAGCCAGGCCTGCCAGAGAGGAAACAGAAAGGGGCGCAGACACACAGAGAGAGACAAAGAGAGAGAGCATGTGGGGGTGCACGTCCAGCTTTTAGGTTGGGACGCAGTCGCCTGCCAATGACATAATAAGGCGCCAGATGAGACTGCCGAACTGGGCATATACAGAATCTTTATATTCCAGACTTTCGCTTATTATATAAAAAAAAAAGCAAGTAAATAGGGATGGGGCGTCATTTCTCCCAGGAAAAACTGCTTCCAGCTGACTTGGAGGGCGTTGGTTGGCTCTTGGGGGGAATAGGGAAGAGTGGGGGTCTTCCGAGGTAGACAGGTGTTGTTGGACGATGGGCTGTCTGCCGTCCATTGCTCTGGAGACATGCATCCCTCTTGGCTTGGCACTCTGGCTGCTTTTGCATCTGACAGGATGGTGTAGTGGAGAAACATGGCAGTAGCGGCAGGAGTGGTGTGGGGGTCCAGCAGAGGCTCAAGGGCAGGGGACACATATGCTCTTGGTCTCACTGGAGGGAGACCACAGCAGTGGTCACACGAGCGGTGGGCAGTGTTGCAAACCCTCGGTGATCCCCCCAAGTCTGAATGGCACCATTAAAGGGTATATAGCGCTGTTTTGGCTGGTGCTAGATCCGCTACTGTGGCGCTGGTTTGGTCGGTGGCAGAAGAGTCATGAGCAAAAGAATCACGAGCCATGGTTACCAGAGTTAGAATGGGCTTTATTAGAGGGAAGAGGGGATAGGACAGGAGAAGCCAGGCCTGGCAGAGAGGCGCAAAGAGAGAGAGAGAGAGAGAGAGACAGAGACAGAGACAGAGACAGAGACAGAGACAGAGACCGAGAGAGCGCGTGAGGGTGCATGTCTAGCTTTTAGGCTGGGACGTAGTCGCCTGCTCATGGATTTCTTCATATTTGGAAGGCTGACGCCAGAATTTATTATTTGAATTTTGGGACTTAAGAAATGAAATGAACAATAGTGATTTCATTGCAATGGGACAATTTTGAATTTACTTATAGTGATGATCTAGGAATTGTTTTCTGGAATTATTTGTGTTAAAAATGGAATTGTTTAAATGAAGAAATTTATTGTTTCTACCTAGACTCAAGATGCAGTTTTGTGTATGCATATAACTGGTGATTCATGAATTGTTTTGTGTTAAAAATGGAATTGTTGCTGGGCGGTGGTGGTGCACGCCTTTAATCCCAGCACTCGGGAGGCAGAGCCAGGTGGATCTTTGTGAGTTTGAGGCCAGCCTGGGCTACCAAGTGAGTTCCAGGAGAGGCGCAAAGCTACACAGAGAAACCCTGTCTCGAAAAACCAAAAAAAAAAAAAAAAAAAAATGGAATTGTTTTATGGAACTGTTTATGTAAAAATGGAATTACTTATGGAACTGGTTTTGTGTTACAAATGGAACTATTTAAACAGAAGAGTTTGGGTTTTCTAACTAGGCTTGAGAATTTGTTTAAAAAAATTATAAAGAAAAGGAATGTAATATTCCTTAGTCTATTTAATTTAAAAAATATTTTTGTGTTACTTGAGTGGATTAATGTTATGTTTTGTGAGTAAGAAATGCAAATGGGTATACTAAGAGATTACTTTAAATGTAAAGAGTTTTATTAAGAAACTGCTTTTGGATATTTTTCTAAAAGTTTTCAAAGTGTTAATGGTTAGATTGAGAATATTGCTTTTCAATATGGGTTTGTAGGAATTGTGTAAGTCTGGGTTTTTCTAACTAGGTTTGAGATTTTAAAAATTATAAAGAAAAGGAGGAGTTGTGAGTTAATTAAGGTTGAATGTATGTTTGTAGAAATTATATTAACTATTGATTAATGCACACTGGTTTGAATTTAAGGAAATATTTAAGTTTGATGTGAAAACATCAGAAGTTCTTCCTATGTTTTGTTAGCAAGTAATTCAAATGGTTATGTTAAGAGTTTGGGTTGAGATGTAAGATTGAGAGAATTGTAACTATGTAAAGTAATATTTATGTTAACTTGTTACTGGCAATGATGAAACAAGGAATTCTTTAAGTTTGCCATTGCATTAAGAGTTTTTCTTAAGAAAGGGTTTAGTTTAGAAAGACTGCTGTAGTCACCTTGGACCCAATCAAAAAAAGAAATTCCATCTTTGCCATCCTCTGCTCCCATACTGGGAGGTGTAACAGCTATGGACATTGCTGTGAGCTCTTATGAGTTGGTTTTTATATATTAAGAAAGGGGGACCTGTGGGAGCCCATTTTCAGATTCCTAGTGGCTTTACCCAGCAAGTCCGCATAGAGAGGATGATTGGACCATGGGCCTGAGTGCAGGTATCTGAGATGGTCTGCACTTGGCTGTGCTGGGGGGAGATCTTTTGTTCTATCCCTTGGCACTTCTCTTTTTTTTTAATTTATTTTATTTTATTTTACAATATAATTCAACTTTACATATCAGCCATAGATTCCCCCGTTCTCCCCCCGGCCCACCCCTCATTTCCATCTCCTCCAGGGCAAAGACTCCCCCGAAGGTTGAGATCAACCTGGTGGACTCAGCCCAGGCAGGTCTAGTCCCCTCCTCCCATGCTGAGCCAAGCGTCTCTACTAAGCCCCAGGTTTCAAACAGCCAATTCATGCACTGAGCACAGGACCTGGTCCAACTGCCTGGATGCCTCCTAAACAGATCAAGCCACTCAACTGTCTCACCCATTCAGAGGGCCTGATCCAGTTGGGGGCCCCTCAGCCATTGGTTCACAGTTCATGTGTTTCCATTCGTTTGGCCACTTGTCCCTGTATTCCATCCATCCCTGGTCCCAACAACTCTTGCTCACATAAACCCTCCTCCTTCTCGCCAACTGGACTCCCCTTGGCACTTTTATAAATACCTTAGGACAAAGACAGTCAGGGCCTGTTGGAATAGGTTCCAGGCCCTCTCGAGGATTTCCTGTATTTTCTATCTGTTTATCTCCACTCTAAATTCTTCTATCTAATATTTCCTGCTGCTCTCACTCAAGAAAACTCTGGGGAACTGTGGAGTTGGTGGGTAGCTGCTCTGTACCAGCGTCATGTAAGACCCTGCCTCAAAACAAAGAGGAAGAGGGAAATGGAAGAAAGAAAAGGAGGGGGTGTTGAAGGGGAGGCCCATCCATAGCCAGACACACTCATATACCTCTGTACCTGAGTCAAAAACCCCATGTTCAGTGGGCACTGATGACTCACACAGGGAAGTGACCCTCAGGTGCACTGACCAGTCTGGATCCTGCCAACCATCCCTGTCTGCTTCCTGACTGATCTGCCTGTCCCTCCCATCGCCTGCCACCTGGTCCACAGAGCAAGTACCTCAGTCAGCTGCTGCAAGGTTGTCAGGTGACCACACAGAGCTTCCTCCTCCACAAAGATTTCTGGGGAGGCCTGCTGCACCTCCAGACCCCCATTCAGCATGAAGATATCTTTGGACAGTTCTGTGATATGGTGGAGGAAAGCACTCTGTGAGTGGCCACATTCATCCAGGCAGATACCAGGGATATTTATACCTCTCCTGGGAAGCTTGGTATAGGGTCACTGACTCAGGACAACAGTCAAGCTGACTAGGAACTTTTACTGACATAGCCCAGGGGCTAAAAACATTTCTAATATGTTTGAAGGACAATCCCAGGAAATACATTAAACAATGCCTGATGCTATGCCTGTGGCTCTAGACCTCCCATGTTTCTCTGGACATTTAGAAGCCAAAGAGGCTTGGATCCTGGTGCTCTTTCCTCCCTTCCATGCTGAGCAGATGGCTTTATACCTCAAGGAAGGTTTTGGATACCCACTCTACCTGAGGAATTTTCTAGTCCTTCTATGTACCTCTGGCTACTAGCTGTGTGTCCCATGACAGGTAGTTAAACCTCTCTGTGCCCTAGCTTCCTCACTTGGTGGTGCGTGCTTATGATCCAGGGACTTAGAGGCTGGGGAGTTCATGGGCTACGGTGTGAATTCAAAGGCAGCCCAGGCCACTGAGAGAGACCTTGTCTCAAAACACACACACACACACACACACACACACACACACACAGGGGTGGGGGGAGACCTTGGAAAATTCAGCCCAGCGTAATGACTTTTTTGGTTTGTTTACATTTTGCTTTGTTTTGTTTTGTTTTTGATAGGGTCTCAATGTGCAGTTATGCATCACCAAGTCTGCTACATGAATGTTTTCAAGCTCAGATGAATCTCAATGCATAGAATGATGGTCCAGGATGCATCAAGCCTCTGTGTAAACCAAGACTGTTCATGGAACTTGTTATCTGTGGAAATGGCAAGCAGAGGCAGGAGGATGATGAGTTCAAGGTGGGCTGTATATGTAAGCGTGCATGTGTAGAGGTGAGAGCAGAGTGTTCAGGAGTTGGTACCCTTTTCATTATAAGATTTGAACTCTAGTCATTAGGCTTGGCTGCAAGTACCTTTCAGCAATCTTTGTGGCACAGAAATTGGCCTCTAACATTTCTTCTTTTCTTGGAGTTTATAAGCAAAGGGTTTTGTTGAAATAAAGTAATAAAGTCAGAGATTCATTATAGTGTTTTTACTTTATTGAGGGACAATTCCAACAAGGGAAACTTACTACTTTAAAGTATTTGGTTCACCGTTGACATGGTCTTTTATAGCTATCACTGCTCCAATTGGAAAACAATGGAGTATGTGAAATCCTATCATCAAATTAACAAGAAGCTTGCAGTTTGTGATGGTATATCCTGGTCTCTCCTCTATTCGCAGTGGGACCTGGGAGAATGGAGCCTGTAAATGAGGTGTGCAGAATTAATGCAAGTCAGGCAATGGTAGCACATGCCTTTAATCCTATCACTCAGGAGGCAGGGATCTCTCTGGATCTCTGTGAGTGCAAGGCCACACTGGGAATAGAGTCAGGCATGGTGGCACACTCCTTAATTCCCAGCACTAACCATAAAGGTCTGGAGGTCTGTACAGACAAACGGGATGTGATGGAGCTGGGCTGGAGGAGGAAGTGATATAGCTGGGCAGAGAGGAAATGAGTTGGCAGAACGGAAAGACATATAGGTATGAGTATACAGGAAGTAGGTCTCTTCGGAAGTGGAGGGTTCGTGAGGTGAGGTTGGCTTGTGGCTTGTTCTATTTCTCTGATCTCTCAGCTTTAACCCCAATTTTCTGGCTCCATTTTTGTTTTGTTTTTGTTTTTTTTTTATTAATAAGACCATTTAGCAATTCGTCTACACAGGCCTTTAATCTTAGCACTCTGCAGCAGAGGCAAACTGATTTTTTTTATGCTTTTTATGCTAGCCTGGTCTGCACAATGAGTTCCTGAGCAGCCAAGTCCATAGAGTGAGACCCTGACAAAGAAAATTAAACAATAAAGGCAAGATGTAGAAATTCCTTTTCTTCATTTGTCTTACTTAATTTTTAGTAATGAAGCAGAACTGAGAGAAAAATAAATCTGTAGACTCATAAGTTAACTGGGCAATAAAATATGTATAATTCAGTCATCAGAATATTTAGAGGCTCTATAGAAAATATGGAGTGATTAAGTACAAATATTTTGTCCTGTAGGGTTTAGTTGACTAAAATTATGTATTTACATTGGTGGGCCTTTTCTACAGAATGATTATTTAAGAGACTGCAGATTTTTGGTGCATTGTTTTTGTCAAAGTTTCTTTTTACAAAAATGAAAATCATAGTGTTTTCCACAGCTGGCCTCATGTATGGTTGTCCCCCAAACTAGCAGGTTTTCTTTGTTTTTTTTTTTTTGTTTGTTTGTTTTGTTTTTTTTCCCCCTCAGTTTCATAGCAAGCTTGACTAGTGCCCCAGAAATGAATCCTCAACTTCCAAGAAGTTGGTGGAAGTCAGAGTTGAGGTCTGACTCAGTAGGTGGCTGGTTCCAGCAAAGGTTCAAGGTACCACACTTATCTTTCTAGCTGGGATGGTGGGAGCTCACTTCACTCTGCAGGCTTCCAGAGTGCTACAGAGGACTTGAGGGCAGGGTTGGCTTACTAGTCCAGACACTTACTCTAGCGGTGTTCTAAAGGAGTTCTATTTTGGTCAATGGTTGAACTACTACATAACTTGCTATTTTGCTAGAATTTTTAGTTTTGGTGAATTTTTGTTTTTCTTGTTTTCACTTTTCTTTTTAAAAATTCTGAATTTGAGCCATTTAGACATGTGTGGACACACATGCCACAGCACATGTGTGAAGGTCAGAGGACAAATTGGAGATATGGATTCTCTCCTCAGTTGATCTCAGACTTCAGACATGGTTGCAAGTGCCTTTGCTCACTGAACTAACCAGCTGGTTCCTGCCAGAGCACTCCCTTCTAACCCACCTATTTCAGTATATTGGTGTAGTTGCTCTGTTGTCATTTTTGGGGTAGAGAATACTGGGTACTCATTCTAGAGCTCTCCCATGCTTGGCAAGCATCTGTCCACTGAGGTTTAAACAAAAAGTTATTTTGAGGCAGGGTCTGATTAAGTTGCCCAAGGTGTTTTTTTGTTTTGTTTTGTTTTGTTTTGTTTTTGTTTTTTGTCAACTTAGCCTATAGTTATACCAGGCTTTAAACTTATGATGCTCCTTCCTCAACATTCCATGTGGTGGGCTTCCAGGACTGCACGACCCCTCTCACCACTGTATTCATATGGGAAATCAACTATTTGAATCTGTCTTCTTTTAAAAGTAATATAACCAACCATAGAATAAGCATGGTTTTTAAAATTAACTTTTGGTGTCAATACTTTCTTATTCCCCATTTTGTCGTTTTCGCCTTCAGTCTCCACTGGTCTTTCTTCCCATGCATTAATCTCTTTGTTAACATTTTCATATATGGTTTTGTTTGTTTAGGTTGGAGATGGGCCTTTTGGGAGCCTGGCCAACCCAAGGCTTTCTCAGATACCCTCATGAAGCTCCAAGGGAACAGTAGTTCTGTGTCTTTGTCCAAGGGCTGACTTGACAAAGTCTGGTCCAGTGCTTGAGTGAGCATCTTGAAAGAGTCAAGGGAACCAGACTCTTCAGCTGAGAGGCTATGGTTATCATTTTCATGCCCATTGTGAGCTCAGTCTGGAGTATCCTGTGTTCGTTCCTCTTGGCAGTATGGCTTAATTAGCTTTCCGCTGACTGTCCCATTCTCCCCCTACACATTGTGCATCAAAGCTGTACTTCTTAATACACTTTCTTAGCATGAGCCATCAGCTTATGCACTACCCACCTCTCTCAACACCTCCTATTCAGTACCCAAATTTTTGGTGTTTTGTGTCACAGATTGGGCTGGTTTAAACTTTTGATGTCCTGCCTCCACCTCCCAAATGCTACCATGATGCACCAGTGCCACCACAGAAGGCTGGGAAAGTGTTCATGCTCGGCAGACAATGTGCAGCTGAGAGAAGTGTGTGCAATCCTAGGTGAGCTTTTTTGCAATTGCTCATGTCTGGTGAATGTCAATCGGGTGGTTTAAGTTTCACATGAATGGGCTGGGCATCATTTCAGCTGTGAGGCATGGGAATCACTCCACTACACATAAGTAATAATCTCTGTATGCTAGAAACACTGTGAATGGAAAAAGAAAAAGAAAAAAAGAAATAAAAATTCAAAGACATGACTGGTCCCAGATTCAGGCATTGTTGTACCCGCTTCTCAAAACCCCCAGAGACCACCAAGGAGCTGGTTTCCCATGCAAGGACATAAGGTTCTTTTATTGCCAGGCAGACGGAGGGAAATGCGGCTGCGAGCCTAGGTGTAGAGAGTTTTTATAGGGAAAAACTGCAAGCTGGGAATTACAGGCTTTGACAATTTGGGAATGGGTAGAAGGGATATGGCACAAGGTGATTTTTTTTTTTTTTTAACTATTGGTCTAGACTTTGGGTTCAAAACCACATTTGAAACCATTGGGTTAAACTTTTGGCAGGGAACCACAACTTGTAGTGGCATTCCTGCTGAGCTCCTGGCTTGGCTCCAGAGAGCAGCACCTAGCTCTGATCCTTCCTTTGTTTAACCACACCTTTTGTTTCTCTTACCTTTTGTTTCTCTTATCGCCCTATGTGAATCTTGTCTGAGAGTCAAGTATCAGAGAGTCCCCCAAGGATCAAAGGCCTATGCAAAACTTGGTCCAGGAAACCCGGAAAACCGTGGTACCTGATAAATCAAGTAATTTGCACCTGGCTTTTGGTCTCTGGGAGCTCCTTTTCATTTGCTTTGAAGGTACGGAGATTAACTATCTAAACTGTAAAATGGAGTAAATAAATATGCCCTAGGCAAAGGATTAGTGCTTCAGTCCTTCGAGGCTGGACCCCTCTGCAGCCATGAAAGTCTAGATTCATTCTTAAGATGCCTTTGTGTCTTCATTTCACGGACCTGAATGAACCCACATACTCGTGTAGCAACCACTCAGCTACAACAACTTGCTGAGCAGGACTATCCCGGGCTGCTCAGCAGGATTATCTAGATATCTTTAAGGGCCATAAACCACAGACAGGATGTCTATAGGAGCATACTGCCCTGTATCTGTTTGAGTTGTCATGGCACATTCCTGAGGTCCTTCCTGGAATTGAGTACAGCAGGTGGTCTAAGATGGTGGCCTTACACTAAGATGAAGTCTGTATTGCCTTCACAGCGCCAGATTGAATGAAAAAAAAAAAAAAGGACATGAGTACTCCTAGGTATGGTAGAG
>CABHPH010137261.1:0-11085 GCA_902168325.1 Peromyscus nudipes
CACTCTCCTTGGAGGTTAAATGTTTCCATCTGGAAGAGAAACTTCTTAAGACACAGGACATAAAACAAGAAGTGAAACAACAGGCTATTTTATGGCAGGATGTTTACAGGGAGGTGAAACAAGAGGATGTTTTAGGGGGAGGTGAAACACTCCATCCTGCAGAGAAGCTCATGAAGACACTAAGTAACATTCAAACTAGCTTCAGGAAGTCCCTGAAACTCATCAGATTGACTATGCCCCCTCCTTCCCCAGAAGACTTATGAGAGACGCTCTCAGACAAGACAAGCTACAAAAGAAGACTGAGACAAGTTGAGTGACCTGAAGGCAGCAAAGACCAATTGCTCAAAGGAAGCAGAGACCAGCCAAAGTAGCTAGAAGAGGCTCGGACCAACTGAGCTGTCTGATATGGACACTCTCCAACCTATTGAGCGGCCTGCAGTTTGTGCAGTGGGGTCCAGGTTCCCAGCTTCTGTGAGCGGTCACCCTTGCTGGGGCGGCTTTTGGTGAAGCAGCTGCTTTGACTCATTTCTGCTCCCGTAGGTAACCCCTCACCCATATTCCTGTAAGTAACCCCAATAAAACTCACTGGTTTACCAAATTGCTCTTTTGGTGATATCCTTACTTTGCCTTGTTGTTGGTTTCCTGTCTGGGTTGAGTAGACATTCGTTCATGTCACCCCAGGAATAGTGCCATACAACAGGAGACGGGGCAAAGAATCAACCAAAATTAAATGTGTATGAAAATTCTGTACGGAAGCCTGTTACACTGTTTGCTCATTTTAAAAAATAAACGCAACAGCCAGCGGCAGCATGGATCATGGACTTCCATGACTGCATACTCATAATAGTGAATGAGAGACACTGAAGGCTTCTGGGACAACCCCCTCAAAAAAAAAAAAACCATAGTCTAGACAGGAAGCCATTGAAGAGAGTCCTTACAAACTGTGATAAAGCTCTTCCCAGTTGATGGCTTTCAGCAGGGGCGTAAGAAAGGACTCAGTTATCTTTAAGAGGCTGGTCATGGGGAGTTTGACCATGATCCAGTGAGTATATGGGCAACACAAAATTTGACTTGGTGTATTTTTTTCTTCTTTTTCAATGGGGTAGGGAGGTAGGGTGGACACAAGGGGTGGGAGGGTGGACCTCAGAGGAATGGGAAGCAAGTATAGTGAGGGTGCACTGTATGAAATTCCCAAATAATCAATAAAAATATTATGTTGGAAAAAGTAAAGGTATTTTTTTTTTAATTTTGTTTTATGTGTTTAGGTGCTCTGCCTGCATTTATGTAAGTATACAATGTGCCTGTCTCATGCCAATGAAGGCCAGAAAAGGATGTCAGATCCCCTGGAACTGGAGTTACAAATGGTCATGAGCAACCATGTTCTGAGAATGATGCTCAGGTCCAGCCCCAAGTTAAAATATATACATACATATGTATGTATGTATGTATGTATGTATGCATGTATATTTATATGTATAATTTATGTGAAATAACTGTTGCTGAAATCTCCATGGGTATCACATTCTTGGAATTCTGTGTGAAAGGCACATACTCTCTTCCACATTTACCCATGGGGTAGGAGAAGGGGCACTCACACACACACATCCCTATACAAACACATACGTATACACACACATACAGGAGTGCAGACATATACACAAATCTATACAAGCACATACATATATACACAAACACATACATATATACATGCATACAGATATGCAGACACACATACACCTCACAGGCTGTATGAACAGCATCTTCTATAGATACATAAAAGGGTAAGTGGTGATCATGAATCACTTCTGCTAGTTGCTATTTATACTAGACTTCTAATTGTTTGGGTGTCTGTTTGGTTGGTTTTTGAGACAGGGTTTCTCTTTGTATCCCTGGCTGTCCTGGAACTTGCTCTGTAGGCCAGGCTGGCCTCAAACTCTGAGATCTGCCTGCCTCTGCCTCCTGAGTGCTGAGATTAAAGGCATGCACCACCACCGTCCAGCTAAACTTCTAAGTTTTAATGAATAAAGAAACAATATGAAATCCACTCCTGAATTTTCAGTTAAAAAAAACCTATTAATTATGCTATCTTTTCAGTCACAAACATCTTTGTATTAAGTCCTACCATAAAAAAGTGGGTTTTTATTTTTATTTTTTATTACAGTGAAGTAATATAAATTCATTAAGTAGTAAAACAGACAAACCACTATCACATCTGGAGGAAAATTCTGGAAAGTTTCAAAAGCCTCTTTAATCTTATTCATTGTGCATTTAAGGAAGAAAAAAAACCTGCCATGTATTATTCAAGATCCAAACACTGAGGCTACAGTAGTAGGCATTTTAGTATTACAATTGAATGCAATAGGTTTCCCTCCTAATGAGTGTGAAGTCATGGAGCAGGAGCAGAAGATAAAAGAATGAAGAGCCATTTGGCCCCAGCAGGGGAGGAAAGCATGGGGGTTACCATTTAAAAAAAAAAAAAAAAAAAACCTCTCCCTGGATTTTTACTTGGTAAGCCTACAGATATTCACACAAAAAAGTACATATATGGATGGGCACATGTCTGAGCATGCTTCACTTCAAAGTCACAGAACAAAAGGGGGATATAGCTGACACAGTTCTGGACATATTGACCTCTGCAGGGATCAACAAAAGAGAAGATGGCCAGATACAATGAGTGGTTAATTTTAGACAAACCTGAGCTACATAGAAAGACCCTGTCTACAAAAAAGAAAAGACAAAGAAGAAAGCACTTCTGAGCATCCTTAGTTCAAAGTCATAAGATGCAAGCTGGGATGGAAAGGTGGTAGATATGTGGGTGTGTTCAGTTCAGAATTATAGTGACCAAGGTTTCTCTCAGTGCTTGGAAGAATAAATCGAAGTGGTCCAGCCACCTTCATTAGTCTTTTATAAGTTTCTCCAAAGTATTTTAGCTGAAACAAAAAGAGGGGGTGGTTTATAGTCCAGAACATGGCTATAATCCCAGCACATGGGTGACAGAGACAAAAGTGTAAGAAGTTGAAGGCCAGCCTGGGTTATGTAGAAAGTTCTAGAACAACTGCATAGCACAACCAAGAAAAAAGAAAGGGGGAAGAGAGAAGGAATGAAGGTTGGTTTGGAGGCGATTGCCATCTGCCTCATCAGCAGATAGCATTCGTGATGCTAGAGACATAGGACAGAGCACAAGCATTTCACTTGCACTCTCCCTGCCCATACTTCACTGCCTTTGCTCTATATATCAACTTCCAGGCCAGCCAGAGCTATATAGTGAGAATAAAGACTCCCCCCTCACCACCTGTGGCAGGTGGAAGAGCTGGCCCTGAGATCCTAAGAGTGGGAGAGCTCTCTCTGTCCCTCACCAGCTGCAGCACTTGGGAGAGTGGCGCCTGCACCTCACCTTGGCAAAAGAATGGAGCTGCCCCTGATGGTGTAGGTGTGGGAGAGCCGACCCTAAGGGCATGAAAACAGGAGAACTGGCCCTGCCTCTTGCTCATTGCTGCAAGGGATGAACTAGCCAGGGCAATGCAGGAGAACTCACCCTGGTGGTGATGACAAGGGAGAGCTGGTGGACTGACCAACTCTACAACTACCCAGGCACAGAACCAGGGTTATGAGTTGACCCACACCAACATCCACCCCATCCATGATCTGCTGGAGCACGTGAAGGGACTTGACCTGAAGACCCAAAGCTGCAGGATCTCCATGACACAGGGCAACAACAGGATATCCAAGAGGAGTCCCAGTGAGGGTCCAGCATTGATAGTGTAGCAGAAACCAGAGGCCTCGAACCAGACCAATGACTCTTTGCAATGAACACTTGGAATTAAAGATATATGGACAAAAGGGCTTACTGTGTGAGTCACTGTGTCACACTACAACTTCCATGACAAGATTTTTTTTTCCTCTTAAATTTTATTTTATTATTTTATTTTGGGAGGGGGTTGCCAGGGTAGAAAAAAGATACAAAGGGATGGGGAAAAAGTGGAATCAAGATGCATGCTGTGAAACACACAAAGAATAAATAAAAAGCAAGTTAAAAAATAGAATAAGGGCTGGAGAGATGGCTCAGAGGTTAAGAGCACTGACTGCTCTTCCAGAGGTCCTGAGTTCAATTCCCAGCAACCACATGGTGGCTCACAACCATCTGTAATGAGATCTGGCGCCCTCTTCTGTATACATAATAAATAAAATAAATCTTTAAAAAAAATAGAATAAAGAGAATTTGAGAGATTTTAAGCATCTACTGTAGGGAATGGGAAATAAGGAATCAGGGAAGAATATCTAAATAGTGTTGAGAGCTCAGTTTCTCCAAAGCAGAAGTGAGCTGCAGGAAGTAGTCCCTGTTGGCTAAGCCTCAAGATGTAACATTGAATCACATTCTAAATTCATGCAGAGTTGCCTGCATATAGTCTAATCTCAGCTTCGTGACCTAAATTGTCAGGTGCGGTTGAAGAGAAAGCACAGTGGTTCACCTGAAAAAGATATAGGGAACTGTCTAAGAAAACTCAGACTGGGTACCCAACCTCCATTTCATAAAGCTATCTATGGCTTGCAACCATTAAAAAAAAAAATGTCAACCAAGCCAGATGTGGTGAGGCACGTCTGGTATCCCAACACCGAGAATGCCAAGGCAGGAGGATTTCTGAGAGTTTAAGGCTAGTCTGTGCTACCTAGTGAATTCGACCTGAGATACAAACCAAGACCTTTTCTCAAAAAAAAAAAAAAAAAAAAGAATGATGGCAGCAACAAAGACTCAACCAATCTAATAGTACAGAGAGTTATTAGAAATACTTTATTCATGAGTATTGATTCTTACTCATTCATCTAAATACTTTTCTTTCCTCTTATAATCTCTACCATTGCTGTAATAGGTAACTATTTACAAAACCTAATGGAATTTTCCCAAAAAAGAAGAAAAAGGAAAACATTCCCTTGATGCTTAGAATGTTAATAATTAGACTGTTAATACATTCTTCATAATTGTCACATCACATATGCTTTGCCCATTGAACACAGCACATGTGTAAATTTAATCCAGTACGTAAATCAGGAAACCATTACCATGACCTGATTACAAATCTGGAGTTCAGATGGCCAAGCAGTGCTATGTAACTGCCTGTGTACCTCCTGTTCGGGACACTTGGAACTGTATCACAAAGACACGTGTGCTTGAGGCTTGGCAGTCAGTCCATGGAAGGCGATAGAGCCTTTGGGAGGTGGGGTCTGGTGAAAAGAAGCTAGGTCCTCCTGGACTCTTGTCCCTGTGGGGGCTTGAGAGCCAGGTCACTTCCTGTCTCTCTTGCTTACTCGATTTCCTGCCATGAACTGAATAGCTTCTTCCACCACACACGCCTGCCATCGTGTACCAAGCCACCACTGAAATCTCTGAAAACTTTTCTCCTTATAAGTTACTTATGCTAAATATTTTGTCAGAGCTGTTGAAAGCTAACAAAGACTTCAATATTACTAGCTCCAGTTTGTCCCATAAATACTTTTTTTAAATTTCAATATACTGGGCTTAGAAAGACTTGTCCAGCCCCACCATATATCTCCTGAACAATAAACAGTGATACTTAAAGTATGAATAGAGCTCCTTTGTATTAATTGAGTATTAATTCATTAAAGGATAAAATATTTCATACAAACAAAGTTTTTAGGCTAAAGTATGGGATGAAATAATTCTCAGCTATAACTATTTTTAAAGGGGTATATTTCTGCAAACATCTTGGGTTTTATTTCAGCAAAGAATAACACACTAATACGAACAGACCCACTGCCAGCTCATTATTCCCATCCCCATTAAGGCAAATAGCCACACACAAGCTAACCTGGAGCATCGTAAGTAATGAGAGTGTTAAACCAAGTCCAATGCATAATTCATAGGGTCTAATTCCTCCAGCTCCTTGGCGGTTCTCTCACAGCCAGCTGAAACAATGCAGAATGATTGCAAAGATACATCGCCTCTGCTGCTAGGGTGTATGCCTGATCTATTAAACTAGCTCATTTATTTAAATAATCATCATCTGTGGCTACTTTGCATTCTCAAGGTTGGCTTCTGTGGGATAATGTAATGCAAATGTACCTTGTTGGAGCTTTGAAATGAGACGGTGTCCACAAAATGTCTGCTTCACACACAAAACCTGATTTAGAGGTGAACTAGAGCTCCAGGGCATGAGGGCATACCCTGTGACTCTCAGAGATGTGAAGTCACACTCCTGGTTCTTCATCTTGGCAATGTGCAGAAGTCTGGTGTCAACAAGATGATCCTGGTAGTTAAGAAAGCTGAGAGATGGTTCTATTTTTGGATCTTCCATTGACTCGATGTGACCTAAGCCAAACTTGTCTAGACTTTCCTCTCTAACTCAATCGCATGAGATGAGGACCAGAATAATTATGAGACGCTTCCAGTTGTCATAGTCAGCCACCTGCATTGTCACCAAACCACGAAAGCTTCCAACCCTACTCCACTAGGTTGCGAGAGTAAACTTTGCAGAGGTTTTCTTCAATATTTTATGTAAAGGTTTTCTAAGCTTAAATTAATTAATTAAAATAGTAAAGGGGATCAACTTTTGCCCAAAGCCTGATGGCACAGGCGCCATAATGGAACAACAGAATGGGTATAGGCTATGATGTCATTCATAAACCAGTAGTCCAGTTGAGCCCACAGACTACTTTCCTTCTGGCTTTCTGGTGAGATAATACATTTCCTTCTTGTTTAAGTTAGTTAACTTAGGGCTGGGGAGGTTAAATGCACTGGCTGCTCTTCCAGAGTTCATGAGTTCAATTTCCAGCAACTACATACACATGGTGGCTCACAACCATCTATAATGCATTCCAGTGCCCTCTTCTGCCCTGCATTGCAGACATACATGCAGGCAGAACACTGTATGCATGATAAATAAGTAAATTTTAAAAAATGTTAGTTAAGTTAGGGCTTCTGTTACTTGCAGGCCAAAGAATCCTTACCTGATACATGTAGTTATTTGTAGAGTCCATCTACTGCATAATCTTCTATGTACATACATTTTAACTGTTTTCAAATGAACTATACAGCAAAAATTTTATTTTTTATATTTATTTATATTGTTTATTATTAAAGTAAGAGCAAACTTGTGGAGAGTTCAGCCATATGCAATATTAAATAAGCACACGGTGGCTCATTCTAGGCATACAATACACTGAGCAGGTGTTTCTATTTGATTTACCTGGGGTGGTGGTGTTGTTGTTGTTGTTGTTCATTTAATGATTCTCAGACCAAAAGGATAAACATGAAAGGCAGTTTAGGAATAATACTTTCTGTCAGGCTGTCACTTTACAGGAGCAGGAGAGGGAATAGGCCTTGTTTGCACTTTGGCCAAGACATTTGTTTCCTACAACCTATTTTCTTGTTGGTATTACACAAAGGGTCTTGAACTTGAGGCTATTAGTGCACAAGCTGGCTTCTAGCTGGGACTGAAATGAGACTCCTCCCCCCAAGGAACAGTACTACAAATTGTGATCGGGTGAATTACTGAGGGATTTCATCCTAGTCTATAAAACTCCTGGTCCGTTCCAGGGTAATGATTTCAGAATACAGAGAATTGGAAAAGGACAAATGTTTAATAGTAAACTGGAAATTCAGCAGGGGAATTAAATGCAGCCTTGGGCAGACAGTTTCCAGTGGTATGTTGAACATTTCAACTGATTTATCAATTATGAGGTCCACAAAAATGACCTCAGTCGTCTGGCTGGTCTCACTGTCTGACACACAGGCCATGCTACAGTCACTGAGCATCACAGTTTCTTGCTGTATTCTTATTCCTCCTGTTCTCACTTGTAAGGGATCCATTGCCCCACACTCCTTCCGTCTTTGCTCTCCTCTGCTCCTCCCCCTCTGGTCTGTCCTCCATTCTGTTTCCTTCAGGACTCATTCATCTCAGGCCAAATCCACGTCTGACCTTCTAGAAGCCTCCCTGAGCACCCCTCTCCTCTCAGGTGCTATATAGGAAAGTCTGCACAGCATAATTCCATGTGCTGACATAAGGAGGAGAGCAGTACAATGAAGGGCTTAGTCGTTGAGAATTAAAGCCAGACTCTGATGTTCATTGAGTCAGTTGCTGTATTAGCAGATTCTCAACTAAAAAAAAAGTCTTGGGATGGCTAGTATTGTCAACTGGACACCGGGATGCAAACCTCTGAGCACACCTGTGAGTGACTGCCTAGATTAAGATTAGACTCTGGGAATGGCTGTGGGATTATCTTAATCATATGAATTGAGATGGGGAAGACCTAATCCTAGGTAGGGGGTTCTGAATTGTAGAAAAGTGGAGAGAGCAAACAGAGCACTTGAGTGTATGCATTTGTTTCTGTGTTCTTCTGACTGTGGACATAATGTGAATAGCTGCTTCAAATTCCCTATCTCTTTACTTTCCTGCCATGATGGACCGCAACGTGAACTGTGAGCTCAAACAAATTCTTTTTTCATTAAGTTGCTTTTGTTAGTTTTTTTTTTAATAACACAGCAACAGAAAAAAACAATACAGCTGGCAACTATTTTTTATTAGTAACAGCAAATAGCAATTATTAAATTCTGATTTTGCTATCTAGTATAAAACGCATTTAAGTACCAGATTCAGCCTATTCTGCAACCATCTACAAAGATTACTGAATTCGAGACAACTGATGGTACACATGAAGCTAAGGCATGTGCTGGCTCACGCGGGCACAGAAGTGGGGTCCGAGCATTTCAGGAAGCCCAGTTACACTCTCAAGTAAAACGGTTGCCCTGTCTGTAATAGAAATACATGTGTCCTACTCACCTCACAGAATTGCAGGAATTGAAAAACGATGAGTGTAATAGTGTTTGTAATGATTGTAGCTATACCTCAGCTTATGAAGTTACAGCCTGATGAACCCATAGGAAGCTGAAAACTGCATTTAATATGCTTGACTTACCAAACATCACAGCTCAGCATCACAGTAGCCTGTAGGAAAGCGGTTGTTTACCTTTGTGCTCTCACACCTGGCTGAAAGCTGCTGCTCGGTACTAAAGCCCAGACTGACAGGCTACGGCACTCATGTTGCTAAGCTAGAAAATTATGAAAATTCAAATCTGAAGTGGTTTCCACTGAATAACGGTGTGTTGCTTCTACAACATTGTAAAGTCAAAAAAAAACATTGTAAAAAGACAAATCATTGTAACTTGAAATCTGTCTTACATGCAAATACTCAGAATGTTTTTAATATAGTCATATAAATATTTTAATAGCACCCCAGAATGCTTATAGCATCAAATGAACAGAGAATATATAATTATTTAATGGTATGACTAAGGCCACTCTGATGGCTATTCTTGGTTGTCAACTTAACTATATCTGGAATGAAGTACAATTCAGACGTGGAGGGCACACCTGTGAGAGATTTTCTGCTGGGTTTGAAGTGGGTGAATCTACTTCTAGTCTGGACCTTTGAGGTAGGAAGTCACCTTTCATTTGAATCTTGATGTGGGAAAACACATGCCTTTAATCCAAATCTTGAAGCAGGAAGACACACCTTTAATCTAGGCCATAACTTCTGCTGGAAGTCTATATAAGGACGTAGGAGAAGGAAGCTTTCCCTCTTTTGCCCACTTGCCCTCACCTTCCCAGCACATTCATTCCTTCACTGGTATTGGAGCCTATTCTTCAGGATCCCAGCATCTACAGAAGACCAACTGAGACATCCAACCTTGTGGAACTGAGCAACTGCTAGATTCTTGGACTTTCCATTCACAGCCAGCCATTGTTGTATTAGCTTGAATGCAGTCTGTAAGTTATTCCAATAAATCATATCATATATATAATATATCCCCATATATAGAGATATAGATAGAGAGAAATTCATTCCATAAGTTCTGCAACTCTAGAGAACCCTGACTAATACAGCCACAAAAATACATTTTAGAAAAGACTACAGTGAAACTTAGCAGCTCGTTACTAGTGTATCTGTCAGGAGACAATATTTAACCAGGAACTCCCTCATCCCCTACAAGTACATAAGCAGCCTTCTTAAATTTTGTGCCCAAGACCATATTCTGAACACTCAGATGAAATCTCATTGCTAGAGTGATGTTGGTGGCGGCATCAAGCCCCTCTACTTCCCTTCCGGCAGATCCTGACAGGAAAACAGGCAACAGCAAAGAATGATGGGAAGAGGTCTGCCCCCGCAAAATCAATCCTAGGTTGGTTCAGAGTTGAAAAGCAACGGCTTTAAACCTTGCACACTGATCAACTAAAGCTTCCACCAGGAAGAATGTCTTTACTGTTGCTCTCAGAGTCCAAATGCTCACCCAAAGAAGGGCGTAGAGCAGAGAACTCCAGTGGATCCCGCGGCAGGGGAAGTGTTTGCTTTGAATTGAGAATCGAACCTGCCGGATAATTTTCCATTGGCATTTGATTTCACAGATCCGGAATAATCAATATTTAAAGAAATAACTCAGTGGTAATCCAGGTGGCATGAAGTTGTTTGGACAGCGTGAATGTCCAAGCTGAACTGTGTGGTTTCGAATTCCACCTCACCAGATAAGAGACCTGAAGGAAAGCTGGTAGAGAAACAAGCAGGATGGTAGCTACAGGAAAACATGGGATGACTGGGTGTATTTTGAAATGGTAGAAAGAATACAGTATAAAATGCATAAGATTTTCGTCCGAGTTATATGCCTGTGTGACACACTGTGGGACACATTCTCACTACCTGTTAAAATAATTACCTAATTAGGTTTAGTAATTAAAGGGTGTTGTTAGACACAGTGGCACATGCCTTCAATCCTAACACTCAGGAAGCAGAAGCAGGTAGATCTGTCTGAGTTCAAGGCTAACCTGGTTTACTTATAGAGTTTGGAAGCAGGTGTATCTCTGAGTTCAAGGCCAGCCTGGTCTATAGAGTATGTTCCATGACAGCCAGGGCTATACAGAGAAACCTTGACTCGGAAAAAAGATAGATAGATAGATAGATAGATAGATAGATAGATAGATAGATAGATAGATAGACAGATAGGAAAAGAAAGAGAGAAAAAAGAAAGAAGGAAGGAAGGAAGGAAGGAAGGAAGGAAGGAAGGAAGGAAGGAAGGAA
>CABHPH010137261.1:11095-32389 GCA_902168325.1 Peromyscus nudipes
GAAGGAAGGAAGGAAGGAAGGAAGGAAGGAAGGAAGGAAGGAAGGAAAATAATACAATATAGTTGACATTTCTGCCTCAGTTCAGTCTAGGACAGGGCTGGAGAATCCTTAAAGTGAGTGATTGCTTTAAACTTAAGACCAAAACCAAAATGAAACAAAAAAAACCCTTATATTCTTCCATGAAATAAAATAATAAGTATTAGATAGGAGTAAAACAATTACCCATAGCTATTCAAAGAATTCAAAAATTATATTAAAGTTATCCTCCAGAAACTCATGGGGGCCAGTGAGGTGGCTCAGCAGGTGAAAATGTGTTGTTCGTTGTTTTGTTTTTTGGGGGGTCCTCCACCCAGCTCCCAAATAAAATCATACACAGAGGCTTATTATGACTTATGAATGCCCAGCCTTAGCTTGGCTTAGTTTCTTGCCAGCTTTTCTTAACTTTAAATTATCCCATCTATCTTTTGCCTCTGGGCTTTTCGTTTTCTATTCCTGTCTACCTTTCTTTGTTTCTTACTCCGTGGTTTACTGTGTAGCTGGGTAGCTGGACACTGGAGTCCTCCTCCTTCTCTGGCTGCTAGATCTCCTTCCAGATTTCCCCCTCTATATAGTCTCTCTGCCTGCCAGGCCCCGCCTATCCTTTCTCCTGCCTTGATATTGGCCAGTTCTATATTAGACCATCAGGTGTTTTAGACAGGCACAGTAACACAGCTTCACAGAGTTAAACAAATGCAATATAAACAAAAGTAACACATCTTAAAATAATATTCCCCAGCAAAGGTGCCTACCAAACAATCCTAATTATCTAAGTTTGATTCCCAAATCCCACAGTAGAATGAGAGAACAGACTCACAAAATTGTCCCCTGACCTCTACACATGCACCATGGCACATGTGTACCTGAATTTAAACACACAAATGCATACACACACACACACACACACACACACACACACACACACACACACACAAACTCACTGTCGCAGACGATTCACATACATGAAATAGAAACTATCTCACAGAATCGATAGCAGAGAATGAAATTATTTCAAACAGGAAGTTTCACTGCAATTTAAAAAGTAGAAAACACAAACACCAACTTCACTGTGGCTAAAGATCCATCTGTCCCACTCTATAAAATACTCTCCAGCAGGAATGACCCCTAGAACCTTGGGTAGCAAATTGAGTCAAATAACGTCTCTGGAAAAATCTAAAGTTTTACTGGTGACATATTATTCTTCTTTTACAGCATGGAGATCAAAGAAGACAAAAGAGGAACTTTCATGAAGGTCTTCTAAGTCTCCATACTGCTGTACCTTCATGTTTCTCCTAATCCTTCCTATCTGGGTACAACATCCGCATCCATGTAACTTGGAAATGGCAGATAGGATGAGAAAAGCAAGTTTTGTCAGGAAGAAATGTTGGGTTGATATTCGACCACACTGTGAACCCAGAATTTGCATTTGCGTTAAATAAAATTAACCTTGGGTCAGGAGGCTGCATTAGCAACTAGTTGACAGAAAGTAATCAGAGAGCATCAGAGAGCATCTGGGACAGAGAGACACAGGAAGTAGTAGGCGGGGTTTGGGTGTGGAGTGGTGCAGTTTTTTCTGGTTTGGAGAGGTGCAGTTTTTTTCTGGTTTGGAGAAGCGGAAGCATGGGGGTTTTTTTTGTTTTGTTTTGTTTTTGTTTTTGTTTTTGTTTGTTTTGTTTTGTTGTTTTTTGGAGATGCCAGCAAAGAGGGAAGGTTAGCTAATTACGACCCAGCCTCTGAGCTAGCAGGTTTTTACTCCAGCCTTTGAATCTTGAGTCTTATTTTAAAATAGAATGATAGAGATTTAGTTAAATCTACCTTTAGCAGCAGTGACAGAGCCAGTGCCTGGGGAAACAGGAGTCCCCCCAGACTGCAGCCTGAGCGGCCAGGTCCCTGCTAGAGAAGCAGATCAGGAACTGCGGAGTTGCAATTGCTGGCTGAAATAGCAGTAGATTAAGGCGCAGCCACTGTGCCGGAGTTAAAACAACAAAGAAAGCTTATCATTTTTGTCCTAAAATGATTCTAAATCCAGCTGGTCTAATGCCTCCTTTCATCTTTCCAATAAGACATTCCAACAGTCCTTGATTGAAAAAAAAAAAAAAAAAAGGCTTCAGAACTCTTAAACGTCTATGGAGTCAAAGAAATTAGTCTTTACCACTCCCATTTCAGCTTTGTTTGGAGAGAAACGTGTAACTGACATTCAGAGAATGAGCTCCTACATTCTCAGCTAACGCATTGTTAAAAAATTAAATTTTTTTTTCAACTTGTGCTTTACAACTGTTTAGTAGCTCATGAAATTGATTTTTCAATCATATTATATGTTTGCATATAAGTATACATGTGTTGGGCCAAGGTATTAAATGCATATTTTACTATTAATCACAAGTCAAAAAAAAAGTTCTTCAGGGTTCTGGGGGACTGTATATGATAGGCAAGCGCTCTACCACCAGACGATGTCTTCAACCCCTTAAAAGCCAAATGTTTGAAGAACACTAATACAATCCATTAGCAGGGAATGTAATAAATGTAGAAAATCTAACACATTGACATCTAGCCACACAAAGCTACATTGAGATCATTTTTAGCAAATAAAGGGAGGAGATAAGCTATCCGATTTATACACGCACCTCATCGTCAATAACAAAGCAGTGTCATTTGTGACGATGGTGGCTCGGCTTGCTCCTTATAACAGAGGATCCAAAGAACATGCCAGTTGTGCATGCTGTGGCCACCTCCCTTGAGCACTTACTGTATATATAATGGATCTCATTTATCCAAGTCTATGGGGGATGAAAAAGTGAATGTAAAGAATTTAGAATTGTGAATTATGTGTCTATGTACAAAATATATAAAATAAATGTAAAGTGATGTTTCTTGTTAATGTGAGCCATCCTGGCCCTGTTTATAATAACTCTGTTAAGGACTCTAGCTGTTAGATCACACACAGGCTAGGCCATTAGTGTATAAAGAGAGTACCCTAGAGAAACTAGCAGCCAGTTGTGATAGGATATTTGCAAACACCGAGTAAAAGCCTGCAAGTGGCCAAACACAGTTCACAAGGAAGACAGACTAGTGTGTGTGTGAAATGGCTTCTCTGCTCATCTCGCTCCTGCTGTTTCCTACTAATGCACCCTAGAAAGGTCAGCTCCATTGATAACAGACGGCCTCAAATACGAACCTGGGAACAAGCAGAGTCATCGCCTTCATCACCTTACTGCTCATTATTTCATCATTTCTCTTGATGGTGTTGTTTGGTATACACTCCAGCCATCAACCTGGTTGTTTGCTATAATTCCAGGCTGTGTGTTCACAGTTATTCAAACAACATCTTTCTGAGAAAATCATTTTTTCCTCGCAAATCTGAAAGAAACAGAAAGGCAAAGAAAAACATACAGAACTTCCCACGGAGCAGAATAAATCAATTTCACTTCAGTCTCACCTCTTTATCCCCAAACATGGTCATTATGCTACTTAGAACTGACATGAGTGGGAGCTGGAAACGCATGACGGAGGAGACTCTGGGGGGTGCACTATTAAATACCATTTTCAGAACTCTTAGCAATTTGACAATGGCACTTACACATACATTAAAGTACTTAATCCAGATGCACTGTGGTACAGGAGACATTATTCATCTCCATTTTTCAAGTAAGGAATGGAGGCTCAGAAAGATAAAAAAAAATGCCAAGACTCACTACTGTCTACCTGATGCTTTCATTTGCTGTACTGCCCTCTGTTAACCCCAGATGACTAACATTTGTTCAAAAAAAAAAAAAGGCTGAACTCCAAAGCAAAATAAAGCTTTAAGGTGGCTTATAGCTCAGTTCCTTTTGGGTTCACCTCTGATGGTAATGCTCCGCAACACTGCATAGATCTCACAAGTCTTTGCTTTGGTCAGAGCTCTCTGCTCCTGTCCTAATGGTTATGGCACACAGCCGACCAAAACAGTGGTGACAACCAGCTAGACCAGAGTAAATGTTCCATTTGTGCCCATCCTCTCAGGGTAAAGCTAATGGGTGTGGCTCAACCTAACAGCTAATTAAACACATTTTTAATTCTGGGTCAAAAGTAGGAAAGGGGTTTCTGTTTATTCTAGCTGTAAAATATAGCTGAAGAGCAACCAAAGAGCTAGGCATGGTGGCTCATTCTGTAATCCCAGCACTTAAGAGACTGAGACACAATGATTGCCACAAGTTCAAGGCCAGCCTGCACTGCATCATGAGTCAGAGGGTAGCCTAGAAAGATCCTGCATCAGAAACAAACAAACAAAAACAAGATCCAAACAAAGAACTCAAAGAAGGCCGGTCTTAAATTGTTCCCCTTTTGTGTATATGTGTGTTTGTTGGGAAAAGGTTGTGTAGATGTGAAAGATATAGTTTTGTCAATAACTCAATCTTCCCCCAATCTCCCATGTTCAGGAAATTATTGGAAAAGATTCTAAGTTATTGAGAGGAAAAGACCATTTTGATGAATACAGCATTTGATTTTAAAAAGTAAACTGTCCAACACCTACAGTGAGCAAGGCTAGGCCTGCCACAACCACCTGAAATAGTTATTTGGGGAGAATTTCAGAGCCCCTAACTAATGAGTAACAATTGTTTTTTTTAAATATCTTGTCGTTTTCTCCCCTCCTGCATTCTTTCCCCTAAAATTAAGCCATAAACCTGACTCACAGCTAAAGTCCATAGCTGGAATCACTCGTGTCCACATAGTGTCACAGAAATAGCAACTTTGAGTCATCCCTTTGTCTAATGTAATAATGTGCAACATCTCTAAGACTATTTAAAATGCTGTCCAGTTATCCTACGGTGTTTGCTATTGATGTTTTAGTGAGATTTGGGGTCAATTCTTTGATTCATTGCTTTTTATTTTTGTTTCACTTTTTGTTGTTCTTGACTTCATGCAATTATAACTCCATACAGTGTGGGTTAGTAACATAAACAAATTCCCAGGAATAACACAACTAAATTTCATATCACATACATATTAACATTCCATAATTCCAATCTAAATTTAAAATAATCACGATCTATAAGAAAAATATCTAGGAACCCGTAAGGATGACCCCAGCTTAGACTACTAGCAATAGTGGAGAAGGTGTCTGAACTGGCCTACCCCAGTAATCAGATTGATGAATACCCTAACTGTCATCAGAGAGCCTTCATCCAGTAACTGATGGAAGCCGATGCGATTGATGAATACCCTAACTGTCATCAGAGAGCCTTCATCCAGTAACTGATGGAAGCCGATGCAGAGCTCCATAACCAGGCACTAGGCTGGGCTCTGGGAATCCAGTCGAAGAGAGGGAAGAAGGATTATATAAGAATAGGGCGTCAAGATCATGATGGGGAGCCGGGCGATGGTGGTGCACGCCTTTAATCCCAGCACTCGGGAGGCAGAGGCAGGCAGATCTCTGAGTTTGAGGCCCGCCTGGGCTACAGAGAGAGTTCCAAAAAGGCGCAAAGCTACACAGAGAAATCCTGTCTCAAAAAACAAAGAGAGAGAGAGAGAGAGAGAGAGAGAGAGAGAGAGAGAGAGAGAGATCATGATGGGGAAATCTACAGAGACAACTGAACCAAGCTCGTGGGAACTCACAAACTATAGACCGACAGCTGTGGAACCTACATGGGACTGGACTAGGCCTTCTGCATGTGGGTGACAGTTGTGTAGCCAAGACTGAAGGGCCCCTGGCAGTGGGATCAGGATCCATCCCTGGTGCATGAGCTGACTTTTTGGAACCCATTCCCTATGGTAGGACATCTTGCTCAGCCTTGATGCAATGGGGAGGGCCTTGGTCCTGCCACAGGTGAATGTATCATACCAGGCTCTGCTGACTCCCTATGGGAGGCCTTACCCTTTCAGAGGAGGGCATGTGGGGTAGCTGGAGGGGGGAAGCTGGAGGGGAGCAGAAGGAGGGATAAGAGGTGGATCTACGGTTGGTATGTAAAATGAATTTTAAAAAAATTCCTAAATAAAATAAAAGAAAAATAGAGAGTAAAGTATTCTTACTATAGCAATTGACATAGGCTTTATCTTTCTTTTTTTTTAGCATATTGATTGGGAGAAGGTAGCTGTCAATACAATCCAGGCTTGTGCATGCTAGGCAAGTAAGTCACCATTAAGCTATATCCCCAGCCTTCATATTGATTATTCTTTGATATATTAGTGATTAGTCACTTTATAAAACCATTTAGTCTTCAGGATAGAAGTACTGCTATTATTTGAAAATAGTTTTTGTTTTACTTTCTAAACATGTTTTCTATTTTAATAATTTAAAATGAATCAAGGACAGAATACTTTAAGTTACCCTGTGATAGACTTTTTTAAATTATTTTTATTTTTTTTCTTGGTTTTTCGAGACAGGGTTTCTCTGTATAGCTTTGTGCCTATCCTGGAACTCACTCTGTAGCCCAGGCTGGCCTTGAACTCACAGAGATCTGCGTGTCTCTGTCTCCCGAGTGCTGGGATTAAAGGCATGCACCACTACCGAAGGCCTGTGGTAGACCTTTTTGTAAAGTATTTGTGCCAAAAAATAAAATTGAAATTGTATGTTGAGTTTCATGTTGGCTCTGTATCTATAAATCATTTTTGTAGGCGGAGGCACAGTGAAACCGCTGAACTTGACTGCTCCATGGATAGAAAGAAAGGTTTATTGGGAATCAAACTGCTAAGGCCATGGGGCGGGGGCAGACAGAAGAGCAAACTGGTAGAAACAACTTCTACTATCCAAACAAAACTGTGTGGAGCAAAACTGGTATTTACACACCAAACAGTACACAGCAAAATACGGGGGGCATCCAGTGTTTTCTGCTTTAGAACATCCAACCTCCAGTTAGCGCATTAGGCTCACACACAGTCAAGTCTGTGGATCCACATGCCTCAGTAATCTCAAGGGGAAAAGGGAATTGGTTATCAATCATTCCCTTAGAGAAGACTTTCAGTAGAGTTTTTATACTTTAAATTTTGCTCTCCCCAGGGCTTATGGGAAGAGGAGAGGGAAACTACTAATCAGAATGAGCATCAGTCAAGGTGGCACATGCCAATAATCCCAGCACTCAAGGAGACGAGTCCCAATTAAAAAAGAAAAAAAAAATACAATCAGAATAAAAGAAGATGATTCTTCAGAAGAATTAAGAACTCCTCAAAGGTCAAGGTCAGGTAATATAAAGTCACTCTACGTATAAAAAGGAAGATTGTTGGTGCTAGAGGGGGAAAAAGAAAAACAGAGATAATAATTTTAAACAATAGTACTCTCTCAAATGCCATCTCACCCAAGGCTTATGGAGGATGTAGAGCCCCTCAGGCCAGCAATAGATGAACATCCAGGACCCCATCTACACAAGGACCCCACTTCCAGTCTTGCATCTGCCTCTGCCTCATAGCTGTTTGTCTCTGGCTGACCTGACATGGAGTAAGGGGTTTTGCTAAGTGGCAGCCCCATTTACTCAAAGAAGTAATTTCTGGAAAACTATGCCTCAGTCACAGAGACCAACCAAATGGCTAATGTCTTTTCTCTGTGTTCTTCAGGAATGGTATATGCCATAATGCCTTCCCAGGAGCCCTTCAATAAATTTAGCACACAGTTCCAATCAAATAAATTAGGTTTTCAAGCTTTTCATTCAAATAAAAGATTCAACATGTTTTATTTCCCCTGCTCTCAGCATGCAAGAGATAAGGGAAATGTCAATAAATCCCCTGTGACTTATGCATTAAGCTTTTTAACATTTAAGTATGTTTTTTTTAACCTTTCAGAAAAAAAAAACAAAGAAAGAAAGTTAGTTTAAGTAATGTTCCCAGAACACAAATTTCTAGGTAAGATGAGCAAGTGAATCGCAAATGTTTTCGAGGTTGCAGGTTGCTTTCCCAGAGCAGAGCAGCAATGCTCAGAATCTGGGCATCTTACAAAACTCCTTTGTTAGAAATAAAATTTCCAAGGATGGTTTTATGACAGACATAAAGTTGTGCCAGTGTTTCTGCGGAAATAAAGAGGGTGTTCTAGCCGTCTTGCTGAGATTTCCATCAGCAGTTAGAGGTCCCTGCAGTTTTACCACTGGTACCAAAGTTTCATTAATTAGCATCAAGAGAAAAATAAAGGCTAGATTGAAAAAAAAATCAAAACTTATAAAACAGAAAAAGGAAAGGGCCAAATAGGGTTATTAATAGGCGAAAATTGGGTCATGCGATGTTTTTCCATTCTCATATGACAACTCAGTAATATCACTCTTAGAAAAGAAGTAACAACAACAAGAAGAAGGTTCTGTTACACAAAAAAATAATACTTTGCATGGATATTTTAAATTTTGTAAGTCTAATGCCCCCAAATTAAAGTTAACATTAATTTGAGAGATTTTTCAATTTTAAAAATATCTAATGCCCTCATCTGAAATATAAATGAATTTTTAAATCTTTAAAGGAATTCTTCATTATTTAATAGGAATTTGAGAGCTAGTAAGCAATTCTGAGCATCCATGCCCTTTCTAGGAAGGTAAAATAGTCCATTGTCCTGTAGAATTTTTAATTGTGACAACAAAATATTAAGCAGAGCATTAATAGCTGAATACACGCTATCAGTTCTATAACAGCACTTTGGGTTTCGGTTCTCCACCAACGGTAAAAGGTAGCATTTCATTCTGACTAATTGCTCTCTCTCTCTCTCTCTCTCTCTCTCTCTCTCTCTCTCCTGAAAAAAAACCATACAGCATCATTTTAAAGTGAGGAAATACTATGATTGCTTACAGACAGTTATGTTCCCATATGTTAGGAAAATTTACATAATCTCAAAAGCAAGATGAACCAAATTCCCAATGCTGGGCTATCAGGAGTTATCATCCTAATGGGTTTTCTAGTTAGCTTCTTTATTTCACAGAAACAAGACAAGAAAACTGAGATTTCCCATTCTGCTTTCAGGGGACAAGGCATTTCTATGTGAGAATACCTGGGCACAAGATAGAGACAGACGGTTATATTGACACATCACCAGATGTGTGAAAAACAAACAAACAAACAAACAAACACAAACAAACAAACAAAAACTATACCAAACAACAATTCATACCTCTGGCAGCCAGGCATAGTCTAAATATTGGAATCACCAGCCCACTAACTCTCCAACTTTGGGCTGGTTTACCTTTAACTCTTTTGAGCCTAAGGTGTCTTTATTTGTAAATGGAATGACCTGTTGTATAACAAATGCTATGAGGATTATGTTAATGCAGTGATAACATGGAACTCGGTACTTGATAACTAGGAACTGACCTGTGGTGGCACACGCCTTAAATTCCAACACTAGTTAACCATGGAGGTCTGGAGGTCTGTACAGACAGACAGGAAGTGACAGAGCTGGGCAGGAAGAGGAAGTGATGTAGCTGGACAGAGAGAGCAAATCAGATGTAAGAACAGCAAGGCATCTAATGTGGGTAGACAGGAAGTATCTCGCATTTAGTGAGGTAAGGTTAGCTGTGGCTGTTCCTATTCCTCTGATCTCTCTCAGGCTCTAACCCCAATTTCTGGCTCCATGTTTTTTTACTTAATAAGACCGTTTAGAAATTCATCTACACTGACCAGCTGTTTAACTTCTTTCATTATAATGAAACTGGATAATCTGCTGAATATTTCTAAACTCATTGAAACTCCAGGATAGCAGAAGGGTTGGAATTGGTATGTAGCTCTCACTGACTGGCAATTGCTGTCTGCAATCCCATATTAAAACTAACACATGGAGCCGGGAGATACAGCTCAATGGGACAGTGCTTACCCAGTATTCAAGAAGTTGTGAATTTGATCTCCAACACCACAAAATAAAGTTTAGTAACCAAGCAAACACTGTATTTTCTTAACAAAGGCATGATGTGTTAATATATTAGAACAATTGTAGAAAACCATAAGATCTTCCATATCTAAGCCTGGACTCAGAGAGGAAGCAGGAGAACTAGTGTCCTCCAGCTTCCATACCTAATAGGAATATGTGCTTGTCAGGATTTAAGAAATATTTTCTAAAAATCTGTTTTGTTTACCTTTATATTCAGTTTAACTTTTGTGTAAGTAAGAAAATCCTCCCACGGTTATGAAAGGGTAACAGTGAGCAAATCCATAGAAAATTACTAAATTAGCTTTGGTCCAGAATACTCCAGTTTTAGCCTCCCAGCACCATACTGCCAAGAACATCCCACCAACTGAGAGATCATCACATAAAAAGTATGTATTTTAAAGTACATTAGGCATAAATACTAGGCCAAATACTAAAAAATAATAAATTCTTTTTTGAAATGTATAAGGGATGTTAGAGGTTATTTTCATAATGAGTTTTGAACAAAAGTAATTATTTTTTAATGAAATAAACATCCAAAAGGTACTAGTCACAAATCTACATCTTACTGTGCAGCTGACAATTTCCTCATTTAAAAATAAGTTAGGTTTAGAAAAGCAAGTAATGCCAAAGAAAATATAATCCTTAACACAATTTTGAAAGCAGTGTTCTTTTGCTAAATTTGTATTATATACATCCATTAGGTCTACCAAAGATGTTTTTCAACAGTTCAAATTAAATCTATTCAACGTTTATCTTCTGCTAAAGAAAATGTATTAAATATAGACTTTGTTGCTATAAAAATTGCGTATTTTTGGACTCTGCAAAGACACAAAAGACTAAGCTATATTCCCCAAGATATCAAAATAGCCAGTGTATTATCCTTACAGTTATTGCTAATTTCATCCCACACATCTGTTATAACAAGCAGTTTTATTGCAAAGCAATACTACCACTAATGCTGGTAGCTAATAAGATCTGTTTAATTTTTAATTGTTTTAGGTTATTAAACTTCATTCCAAGCAAATGAGCAGAATATTCAACTTTTATCTACAAAGTTATATTTTCTTCATGAATTGTAACATGAAATACTTACTGTAAAGAAAGTGGTCTAATGAAATTTATATGTGTTGCTCTTTAGTAGACTACTTTAAAGAAAAGAAAAACCTGTGTATTAGTATTAGCATAAAAGTGTCTAGGAATCATAGACTACTAATGGTGGCCTACCACTTAAAATATCAGTAAGTTTAATCACTGGAGAATCATTTAAACTGGACCCAATAGAACTCATGATTTTAATGTTTTCCTGTATTCACATACCTGCATTCCACAAAGTTATGGGCTTCACTCATTTCTCACTCCTTATATAAATGACCAAGGCAGCTATAGTGGTTTAAATGAAAATGGTCCACATAGGCTTGTAAATTTTCATGCTTGGTCCCCAGTTGATGAACTGTCTGAAAAGGATTAGAAGGATTAGGAGGTATGTCCTTGTTGGAAGAGGTATGTCACTGGGGGTGGACTTTGAAGTTTCAAAAGCCCATACTGGTCTCAGTGTCCCTCTCTCTGCCTGCTGCCTGTGGATCAGGATGTAAAGCTCTCAGCTACTGCTCCAGCACCATGCCTGCCTGCATGCTGCCAAGATCTCTGCCATGATGATAATAGACTCGCCCTCTGAAACTGTAAACAAGCCCCCAATTAAATACTTTATTATATAAGAGTTGTCTTGGTCATGGTGTCATTTCACAGCAATGGAAACCCTAAATAAGACAGCAAATTTCAGAAGGAAGAGTTTATTGAGGGCTTACGTTTCAGAGGGGGAGTCCATTATCATCTTGGCAGACAGCATGCAAGCAAGCATGGTGCTGGGGCAGTAGCTGCGAGCTTCAAATCCTGGTCCACAAACGCAAGTCAGAAAGAGAGAGCTAACCGGGGATGCCTTGGGCTTTTGAGATTTCAAAGCCCACCCCCAGTGATATATCTCTTCCAACAAGACTACACCTCCTAATGCTTCCCAAACAGTTCCACTAACTGGGCACCCAGCATTCAAATATATGAGCCTACAGGGGCCATCTTTATCAAAACCACAAAAGAGAGGGACAATGCCAAACTAGATACCACTTTACCAAATAAAAACTCCATTACCAATAATGGGTTACCTCTTTTTGAGTTGTTGGACAGTGAGGTCCCATAGATACCCAAACATTGCAGGCTATTGCTATTGTTCTTGCTTACCCACAGAAGTTGGCAGTAAGACCTTATTGCTGAAGACGACACATACTTAAATCAGAGAACATAGATAAATCAAGCTGATAATAACCTGGAAGTTCACCCCTACTGACTGGTTTTCACAGTGCTAGAAGGTTGTAGGCATGCTACCAGAGAGAAATAAGCATCAGTCTTACCCGGTTATGAATCTTGCAAGCTATAAAATGATGGCACAACTGTTATGGGAGTAATCAACCACTTTATGCTTCAAGGCCCACTCCATGAGATGGAATCTTACCTGGCACTGTTAATGAGGCTGAGAACCTGTGGCTAGATAAGTCATAGGCCCTTGGGAAAAACTGACTACCTTTATCCTACTAAATGAACATAATATTAAAACTACTCCTATTGCTATACCCATAGATAAGTCCATCATCTTTCAACCCTCATCAGGGAAGCTTCTTTCTTCGGTACATGACAATTAACAAAGACCCACAACTTGTAAACATGCAGAGAATAAGAGACTCTAAGGTGCTTGACCCTAAATGGGATGTCTGTATCATACCCTTCTCCTCAAAGCTCAGGGATCTTCAAGAAATTGCAGGCGGAAAGAGTTTAAGAGCCAGAGGTGATGACGTCTTCTAAAAAAGTGATGTTTTCTGAACATAACAGGACAGTTGCTGATATAAACTCACAGACACTGTGACAGCATGCATAAGACCTGCACAGACTCTGGCCAGACCAACCAGAATGAGAGTGGAGAGGAAAGCATGAAGTCCCAGACATATCTGAGGAGCTATCGGCATTTGATAGCTACTGGGAGAGAGTGAGCCAGTTTTCTTTAATGCTGTGACCTCTGGTTTATTGACCATACTTCAGGGCAAGCCCCACATCCAAGAGCAGTTGACCAAAATAAACTGGACTCAATTGATTTGAGAGATTTATTCTTTAGTACAGCACAAAATCTTGAATGTAATAATTGAAAAGAAGTTTAAATTGTCTTTATGAAAAAAATGTATATGAGTTTTCTTTATATAAGGATCATATAGTAAATTTTTATTGTATCTTTGGGTATTTCACATCATGCACCCTAATCTCATTTATTTCCCAGTCCTTCCATATCTGCCCTCCACCCCTGTAGCCCTCCCCATCAAGATAAATAAAAATTAAATAAAAATTAGAAAAGAAAGAGAAAAAAAAACCAAAACATTTCATTGACCCCTCTGGGCAACAACCTGATCCTATATTGACTGCAGCGTTCTGTGCATGTACCATTCTGCTCCTCTGTCTTTTATGCATCTCCATCACATATTCATTTTGTTGTAACAGCATTAGGAGCTGTGTGTCACATCATAGACCATTTTGCCCAAACAGCTTTACTTGCAAATGTTCGTTGCAATGAGTCATTAGGCTAGTTTAAGGTCTCTGATTTCTGCTACAACGTCAATACTGGACCCTTATTAAGACTCTTAGGTATCCTGTTGTTGCCCTAAGTTGTGGGGATCCTGCAGTTATGGATCCGCAGGACTGGCCCCTTCATGCAGTCCAGCAGGTCCAAGGTGAAAAAGACATTGAGGGGTGCCAACTCCATGGATCTGGGCCCGGGTGGTAGCTGAACTGGTCAGCCTGTCAGCTTTCCTACACTCATGCCACCAGAGCCAGCTCTCCCTCTGGCCATGTGAGGGGTGGGGCAAGCTCTCCCATGCTGCCCCATTGAAGGGCAGGGCCACTTCAGCCCACATCACCACTAGTACCACCATGTGGTGGTTGGTGAGGGGTGGAGCCAGCTCAGGGCAGCCCTTGGACATCAACATGGCTTCAACCTGCAGTATAGACCCCAGATATCCTCATAGCCTTCAGTGGTAGTACAGGCCACTGACATCAACATAGACCCTAACTGTAGCAGGACCACGGCAGGGGCCTGGACATCACTGTGGACTCTGGAGGCTGCCCAGGGCTCTCACATCTGGCTGCTCCTCACCACCATCTTGCCTCCTATCTGCTTCTCTTCATAGCACATAAACTGCTCAGCTTCCCTTTCTCACCCATCTCTCTACCACACACTTGCTCACTTCACCCATGCCCATCCCAGTACATCAATTCTTAAGTAAATGTTTGTTGAGTGGTGTGGAGCCATTGAGATGTGTGTAAAGGAGAAATTAAGTTGTTAAGTAAGCTTTTACCTACTTCAAAACTTTGGCTAGATGGGAAACTAATGATAATTGTGTAATAGTATTGGAGAGCCTTGCCTAGCTGCTTAATAAAACTGTATTATAGAAATAAGTAACTACAACCAACCATTTTTGTTGCGTATAGTAACACGAGGAATAGCCAGTTAGATACCACTGAGATCAAAACCACCAGCCTCATCCAGCATTTATTTAACTGTGTTTTAGGTTGTTATTTGTTTTCAGATACAAGATCTTATGTCCCAGGCTGGCCTGGAAGTTGCTGTATAGCTCAGGCTGGTCTCAAACTTTCAACTCCTCTGCCTCTGTTTCACAAGTGCTGGGATCACAGGTGTGTGAGCCACCACTTGTCCAGCTATAATAATAGAGGAGACAGTATATTTAATAGTGAAGCAAAGAACAAATTACTAACTATTAATGTGTGTGTGTGTGTGTGTGTGTGTGAGAGAGAGAGAGAGAGAGAGAGAGAGAGAGAGAGAGTCATTCTGTATCCCAGGCTGGTCTGGAACTCACTCTAATCGCTCTACAGCTATGTAGTCCTAGCTAGCCTCAAACTCCCTTTATCCTGCAAACTCGGTATCCCAAGTGGGAATACAGGCATGGGCTGCTGCAGACAGTAAAAAATAACATTTCTGAAGAAGGGAATAGTCACTTATTAATAGATACAGCAAAAAATGTGGAAACAAGAAGAACATAATGAAACTTTTGCACGATCTTAAATGTATTCTCTCATCTCTAGGCTGTGGGCACTGTCTGTGGGAACACATGAGGGATGGTTTTTTAAAAAAAAAACTGGATTTGCTTTGTGTGTTCTGTTGTAAATGGTGTGAGAATGGGAATATTCAGAAACAAGTAAAACTTGAATTTGCATTATTAAGCGGTAACCACATTCTCAGAGAGAGAGAAAAAAACCTTACTTCCCATCATTAGATTTTCAGTACAGTTGACCCACTTTGCTCCTCATTAGGTGCATTCCAGAGAAGCTCCCTCTACTGCCAAACACTTACTGTATCCACTTCTTTTCTCACGGCTGAGGCACAGCCCTTGATGAAAGCCACCGTAGGCAGGAAGGGTTTCTTTTGGCTCCCGGTGATACAGTTGATCACAGAGGGGAAGGTGAGGTTGAGGTAAACGAAGCAGATGAGCACACTGAATCTAGAATCAGCGAGCAAAGTGGGATGAATGCTGGCACTCGTCTGGCTTCTGTTTCTCTTTTTATTCCATCTGGGACCCCTGCCCATGAGGCAGTGCCACCTACAGTCAGGGTGGGTTTTCCTTCCTCAGTGAGACCTCTCTGGAAACACTCCAACAGACATACTGAGAGGTGTGCATGGCATTTTGTTGGGTGACCAAATGAACACCCTGCACCATCCCCCTCCCCTTTACTTGACCCTACCTGCCACACAGGTTGATGCTTAGCAACAAGGGCATAGCAAAATTTTGTTCAACTCCCTTGTTGAGATGATTTCTCTTCCTCACATTCCTCTTCCCTGACTCCCCATACTTCTCTTATATCCACTGTTGATTGTACCATGATGTCTTTTAAGATGATCACTAACAATAGGAAAAAGCGTTAAAGATGGTATTTCCCACAAGATCCTAGATAAGGAGTTGAAAAGTCTTTGCGTGAGTACTTGAACTTTTCATAATACTGAACTACCCCTAAGGAAATGCACCCATTTCAGATAACTCTTTAACTCTAGTATCCCCTGTCCCGACACTCTTGTTCTTCTGTCAATTCCTCTGAGGCTTACTAGGAATAAATTGCTGTAGGATAATCCTCTTGTATACTGTAAAGATTTGTCACTTGAACTGGTTTAATAAAACACTGATTGGCCAGTAGCCAGGCAGGAAGTATAGGCAAGGCAACCAAACTTAGGATGATGGGAAGGAGAAGAGTAGAGTAAGAGAGTTGCTAGCCAGACACAGAGAAAGTAGGAAATGAACATGCATGCTAATACAGTTACCACCAGGTGGCAAACCATAAATGGGCAAATCAATAAATATGGGTTAATTTAAATGTATGAGTTAGCTAGTAACAAGCCTGAGCTATTGACTGAGCATTTATAATTCACATTCAGCCTCTGAGTCAGTTATTTGGGATAGCGCAGTCGGGACAGAAAATGTCCAGTTAAAATAATACAACTTTTGAATACAATTATCTTTTATCTCTTTAAGATACAATTATAGAATGGAGAGACAACTCAGGGGTTGAGGACTACCTGCTCTGGCAGAGGACTCATGTTCAATGTTCAGCACCTATATGGTGTACAGCACAATCCTGAGAGAGTCACAGATGTTTAAGAATAACTCCAGGTCCAGGGGATCCAGTGCCTTTTTCTGGATTCTTCTAGAACCCTGTATACATGCAAGCAAAACACTCACAAAAAATTAAAGTCTTTTAAAAATATATTTTAAGCCAGGCAGCATTAAGCTTAAGGGCACACCTTTAATCCCAGCAATTGGGAGACAGAGGCAAGTGTATCTTGGAGTTTAAGACCAGCCTGGTCTACAAACCCAGGGCTTCCAGGACTACACAAAGAAACTCTGTCTTAAAAAAAAACAACATATATATGTGAGTGTGTGTGTGTGCGCGTGTGTGATTTTATATGCATATAATAATTATATATAATTTTATATGTATATATAATTATATATATAATTTTAAAGAAAAAACTTTAAAAAAAAGAGATGCAACCAAATCTACCCTTTTTTTCTCTTTTCCATTTAATACATTTTTCATTCTCTAAACTACATCTCTGTAGTGCGTAGCTGTTCTGTCTATGACCTTGAAGCACCGCCCCTAGAGATGCAGCAGGTCACTGCTCCACTGACCTTGAAGTACATGCCCTTGTGGACCCTGAAGATCTGGGATGCATGTAAGCATCGCTCTCTCTCCTCTCTCCTCATGGTGTCGGATGCTGAGACAAATCAAGCAAAAGAACAGTGTGGACCATAGCTCAGCTTTCCAGGACCCTATCTCCTGTGCTGTAGTGAGTTTTTTATCCCCTAATAAATTCCTTGCCCTTTAAGCAGACTCCATGGATTTCTCCACGGAGAAATGATGTGACTTCAATTTACTCTCTTTCTCTTCTAGAAATACTCCAATTGACCAGTAATATTCAGAATTGATGGCCAAATTACATATAATCAATCAGATAAGTTTTATAGGTAAGAGAGGATATGACTTCCATAGTGATTGGACCAATGACTTCATTATAAGTTTGGGGTTTGATATTAGAAAGGTCCATAACATCATATCATCGATGTGTTTTAAATTTAAAGTCAATGTTACCCCCATATGTTTTCACATGTGCTATATTATACACCATCATGGGACCTGCCATTGGATTACTTTTAGAAATGTAAGCACTTGGTGCCTGAAGAAATGGCTCAGCAGTTAAGAGCACTTACTGCTCTTGCAGGGGACACAAGTTTGTTTCCCAGAATCCACATCAGGTAACTCACAACCAAGAGTATCTAACAACCTCTTCTGGCTGCCTTAGGTAATCCACACATATACTTGGCACACATACAGACAAGGAGGTACACACACATACAAATAAAAATAAACAAAAAACATTCTAATGCAGCACTTTACATTAGAGAGTTTAGTTTCTTTAAATTTGACCTTTCATCTTTCACTCCACCTAACCAGAATCATTCAGGTATTAATTTCATCATTCAGCAAATTATTTATGTTTCCTGTCTTTACGACTTTCCAGTTTTGTGAGTAGATTATTTTAATGAATAGTTTTAAATGTTTAATTCAATATTTCAAAGGCATCTTACAAGAGCTATACTTTGGGCACTGTCGGAACACAGCCTCCAAGCCAGTTTCAAATTCCATTTCTATACTTTTAAGTGGACTGTGCCTTGAAAGCATGTTTGTATTTTCCTGTGAAAAAAATTAAGTGCCAGAAACCTTCATGGACCCTCTAATTTCCAAAGATGAAGTAAAGTGCTGAGATTTGGGACAAGTTTTCCCATAGGAGACTTCTGCTGTTGTTCCGTTCATAGCCCTCTGCTGACAGAGTCAGCATCTAGATTCACTTGTCCCTTCCTGTAGCCATAAGTTTTCTCAGGTCCTGCCCATCCCGCAGTCCCTTAGCCACTTGTAAAGTAATCATTCAGGGCTTAATATCATTTATAAACTGTATGGCCTCTTGCTAGCTAGCTCTTATAGCTTAACTCAACCCATAACTATTAATCTATGTATTACCACGTGTTCTGTGACTTTACCTGCATCCCATTACATGTTGCTCCCAGGATGGTAGTCTGGCATCTCCCCAACTCTGCCTTTCTCTTTCTTGTCTCTCTTCTTGGATTTCCAGCCTGCTTCTAAGCTGCCTTGCCATAGGCCAAAGCAGCTTATTTATTAACCAATGGGAACAACATATATTCACAGCGTACAGAAAGACATCCCACAGCACTTCCCCTTTTCTATCTAATCAAAAAAGAAGGTTTTAGCTTTAATATAGCAAAATTTTATATAACAAACAGTTATCAAGCAAGAATTACAGTTAAAATATCTAGTCTATTTATATTTGACAAAATTAAAGAAAGTATCATCTATCCTATATTTGTGAGTCTAAAGTTTCATATCTAATTTATCTTTTATCATAACCAAGGAAAATTAATTATAACTATTTAGTCTTCAACTACATCAAAGACTCCAGAAGGATATGATATTACCTAAGTAAACAGGAAGTACATTGCAAGCAACTTCCATAATTCTATAAATGACAGAGACATCTGGTTGCCAGGACAGTCATCCAAATTTTCTCAGCATTGTTGAGACATCTTTCTTCAGCCTACAGGCCTAGAGTCTCTGGCAGACTTTTAGTGAAGCAGAAAATTTGAAGGATTGTCTCACCTATTGGCAAAGATCATCAGTCACTTCTCCCTGTGACCTGCAGAATGTCTGGCAGTCTCCTCTGTGAAGCAGGAACCTGAAGGACCATCTTACTCTGTTTAGGCAAAGTTTAGTGGTCACTTACCCATGGGTCCTAAATGTCCAGTCTATACAACATACTGTCAAGCAGTCCAGGCACGAGCAGTTTCTTACCTAAATGGCCAGTTTTGCCAAGAAGAAGATAAACTCCATGATGTAACATGAATAGCTTAATGGTCTTATTAATAGAAAACCCAGAGCCAGATATCAGAGTGAAAGCTCAAAGATTAGAGAAGCAGAATAGCCAGTCACTAGTTCTTAGCTCTATGAAATCCTCAGTCTAAAGATCTAGAGAGTTCCTGTTTCCTCATGCTTTATATACCTTTCTGTGTCCTGCCACATTACCTCCTGGGATTAAAGATGTGTGTCACCACTGCTTGGCTCTGTTTCTGTCATGTAGCCCAGTGTGGCCTTGAACTCACAGAGATCCAGACGGATCTCTGCCTCCCAAGTGATAGGATTAAAGGTGTATGCCATCACTGCCTGACCTCTATGTCTAATTTAGTGGCTGGCTCTGTTCTCCAATCCCTAGGCAAGCTTTAGTGGGTTACACAATATACCACCACACCTTCTCACAGTGGTGATTGAGCTATTCTGAAAATTTATATAATATTGTCTTGAGTGAGACTGCTTAGAGGGCATGTAGTCTACTGAATTCTTTTAAATATGAACTCAGTACAGACTGTTTTTCATGAAGACATTTATAGCAAACACCTCAATAGGCAGAATCCACATACAGGTTCCAGGCAACCAAGAAGGCCTGTAGCAATACAACACTGAAATTGTTTCCTACTTCCTATTTGCTTTAGAAAGTTTTATAGCCTGTCTTAGTTAGGGTTTCTATTGCTGTGAGGAGACATCATGCCCAAGGCAACTCTTACAAAGGAAAACATTTAATTGGGGCTGGCTTACAGTTCAGAGATTCAGTCCATTATCATCATGGTGGGACATGGTGCTGGAGAAGGAGCTGAGAGCCCTACATCTTGATCCAGAGGCAATAGGAAGTGAGTTGAGACACTGGGCATGGCTTGAGCATGTATGAGACCTCAAAGCCCACCTCCACATTAACACACTTCCTCCAAGAAGGCCATACCTATTCCAACAAAGCCACACCTCCTAATAGTTTCACTTTCTATGAGCTTATGGGGGCCAATCACATTCAAACTACCACACAGCCTAAATGTCTTTAAAGGTAAATTAATCCTGAACTTAGAATATGGTTGTCTGAGTCAATTGCTTTTCTTCGAATGAACAAATTGATGGTTTTATACACCAGTTGTTCACTTTTATGTCTACAGAGTGACTCGCTTTTCTTTACAGTAAGAAACCAAGTGACTAAATGAGCTTATCTAGTAGAAACTGGTCCCAGTAACCACAGCCCCAGCCATCCAAGTAGCATCACCTCAGGACATGCAACATCAGGAAGAAGTCTGAGCTTCCTAGTGATAGGTTGATTATTTCAGCATGCGCACAGACCTACGATCCTGCTCAGAATTCATTTCAGACTAAACAATTTTATTACCGCTCTTTTTTTTTTTCTTTTTAGTTTTTAGTTTTTTCAAGAGAGGGTTTCTCTGTGTAGTTTTGGTGCCTGTCCTGGATCTCACTCTGTAGACCAGGCTGGCCTCGAACTCACAGAGATCCACCTGTCTCTGCCTCCGGAGTGCTGGGGTTAAAGGCGTGCGCCATCACTACCCGGCTTATTACCATTCTTACAACACCCCCATGCCACTGCTTCTTCCCTAGAATCTACAGCCCTGGCTTGGTGAAAACACAATGACTCATAAGCTGTAGCTTTATTTTTAGAACACAGCACAATTCTGAGAGAGTCACAGATGTTTAGAGACAAAAAAAGAAAAAAAGAAAAAGAAAAAGAAAACTAGTAAGACCAAAATAATACTCCTTTGGACTTTAAAGAGAATGCCTCTTTCTGCCTGAATTTTAATGCATGTCATCAAGGCACGTTGCACATTCTGGAGAAACTGTGTACTCTCAGCACTTTTTCTGATGCCTTTTGAAGGGTGACAAAAGCCACAAATGTAAAGGAAGAATACTGCAACCATCACATTGGTGAGCCAGGTTAGCAATCTACCATACAGCTTCTA
>CABHPH010137262.1:0-23965 GCA_902168325.1 Peromyscus nudipes
CTTTATTTTCATTCACATGCCGTGACTTTTAAACAGGTTCAGAAATTTGTATGATCAGCTAATACCTTATTCTAAGAGGCAAAGAAAAACACTAACAGCTGCAAATACATGTTTAAAACTAAAAATATGTATACTCACTAGAAACCTGTGGTCAGAGGCCTTCTCTCCTCCCCCCAGTACATTCTGCAAAATGTTCCTTCAACACATACCAGTCATGGGAGCTGTATAGCTTGAGAAGAGAATGCAAGAGACTATAGGTCAGTCTAAGCCCTTATGCCCATCTGGAGTTTTTTAGCCTTTTTCTCTATATCCCGGCGGTGATTTTCTGTAACAGACATTAACAGATGTCTATAGTTTAGTTCCTGGTTCCTGGTGAAAGGATGTGCTCTCCCATCTTTTTTTCTCAGTGTTCGTGAAGATCTAGCTAGTAATGGCAGAGCTCACATTCAAATTCAGATCTATCTGAATGCTAACCTCCATGCCAGTCCCTCTCATGTGGGAGGCTCCTGCTGGTATGTCGACCTGCTTGATCACTGAATTATAGGTCTGGTGCAGACAGCCACAGCTGCCTGAGTTCATGGATGCAGTGATCTCGTCATCCTCACAAGACACTGACTGCTTCACTCCAGTTCTCTCTGATCCTTAGACTATTTCTGCCTCATCTTCAGCAATGTTCCTGAGCTGTCCAGGAGGGGCATGGTAGAGATGTCCCATCTGTGGCTGAGCACTCTACTGACTCAAGTTAGATTTTAAGTCCAGTAACTTGAATTGTAGAGATTGTTTCAACACTATCAAAGTAAAATGTTAGTCAGCCTTCTGTTACTATACCATCCCCCTGAGTTAGTCAACTGATGGTCTGTTTGGATTCACACTCTTCTATGTTTCAGTCCTTGGTTGATTGGCCCATTGCTTTGTCCTAAGACAACATATTCTGGCAGGATGTGACAGTGTGAAAATGCTCATCTAATGTCCACGAAACAAAAGAGAGAAGCAGCCAGGGTCCCATAATCCTCTTTTTGGGATTGTCTCCAGTGCTTCCAATGCCTCCCGCTCACCCCACCTCTAAGAAATTTCACCTGCTTTCCAAGCTGAGGACCAGGCTTCTAGCACACAGGACTTTGGAGGATACTCAGAATTTAATCCTTTGTCTTTTCTGTAGTTCTGGAAATAATATTTTCTGTGTTTGTAGTAATGAGAAAAGAGAACTACCTTAGAATCTGTAAAAGAACAGACCTTTCCTTCTCAGTTGAATTAAGAGAAAACAAAACAAAACAAAAACAAATGACTAAGATACTGGCCCAGCAACCACATCAATCTTGTAATTGATAATACTGGGTCATATGTACTTGGGACAGTCATGCACAGGGCCAGGGCTTAACAAGACAGCCAGTTAAATCAGCATGACATGGCTATGATGCTATATGCACAGCCTAGTAGGCCTGGCCTCAGGAGGACCAGCAAATTTAATAAAGAGGATGCATGATTATTAACTGAGATTTGGATAGGATCAATATAATAGGGTTTCTTAACCTCATTTAAAAATCCGTGTGCATATTTGTGCGCTTGTGTACATTTTGTATGTGTGTGTGTGAACGTGTATGCATGTTTGTATTGTATGCATATATGAATGTGTATGTGTGTGCATGTACATGTACATGTATATTTATGTCCCTCTGTGTGTAGGTACATGCTGTGTGTCGTGTATCACATATCCACTAACCAGAGGAAAGGTGCAAGAATGTTCACACTAGGGTGGTTAAGTCTCCTATTCTGAAATATTCAGTGAGCAGTGAGTGTTTGGCTTGCTTGATCAGTCAGACTCTTATCAAGCTCATAGTGCTGAGCTTTGAAAACAAGTGTCCTTTCCTAGCATACAGGCCTGTTGCCTATGGTAGGCAAGTTCATTAGCATGACAGTGCACTAATTGCATGTATAAACTATATAATTTTACCTATGTATATTAGTTAACCAGGCACTATTTCAGCATTTTCTATGGAGATTCTCTAATTTTTTTACTCTGTTTATGACATTATTCATAAAAATTAATTACTTTTATTATGTTAATTTTATTAAAACTATTTTCTTTTTTTTCATAATTTCCTTTTTGACTTTTCTTTTGAGGATGGACGTTTGAAGCCAGGAGATCAACTTGTCTCAGTAAACAAGGAATCTATGATTGGTGTATCATTTGAAGAAGCAAAAAACGTAATTACCAGAGCCAAATTGAGGTAACAATTTCATCCATATGATAGGATGAGTCATTTAGCATATATATGTAAATGGGGTGATTTAGGGTATCTTAAAAAAAGGTTTTTACTCTACTAGAAACACTATCTTTGAATTTACTTGATAGCATTTATTGCATATCCACAAAGTGATATCTTCTCATCATAGGTCAGAATCTCTTTGGGAGATAGCATTCATCAGACAAAAATCTTACAGTGGCCATCTGGGAAATATTTGCTGTCCATCCTCATTACAAGCTTCAGAAGACTGTGGACTTCAAACCTCAACATTTAATCCTCTTTCCCCTCCCCCTGAAACACTAATTCCAAAGACTTCATCCACTCCCAAGACTCAGGGCCCAGTTTTACCTTCTTTTAAAGCAATTCAGGTAATCTTAAACTCCAGCTTCCTATCCAGTCCATAAATCCCTTATGTTTTTTTCTAATGTTGGTTAAGTCAGTATAGAATTGCAATTTCATTAATAATGCTTATTAATAAGTTAGTGTTTCCTCGGAAGTCTTTTTTCCTTTTTAGAATTTTATGATGTATGCTGTGGAATAATCCTTATGCACTGTAATGGTTTGTTACTCAAATTGGTGTAATAAAATGCTGATTGGCCAGTAGCCAGTCAGGAAGTATAGGTGGCGCTACCAAACTAAGTAGAATTTTCTGAGAAGGAGAAAGGCAGAGAGTGGAGTTGCCAACCAGACACAGAGGAAGCAAGATGAGAATTTCATACTGAGAAAGGTACCAAGCCACGAGCTAAACATAAATAAGAATTATGGGTTAATTTAAGTGTAAAAACTAGCTAGTAATAAGCCTGAGCTATTGGCCAAGCACATATAAGTAATATTAAGCCTCTGAATCAATTATTTGGGAAGTGGCTGCTGGGTATTTAAGAATTGGCAGTCAGGAGAGAAGCTTCCATTTACAAAACATAGATTTTCAAGCTAATGTATCCTTTCTTTAAAAACTTAATCAGAAAACATCAACATGCAACCAGCCATGTTCAATTCTCTGCTTCTACCTATTGGAAGATCAGTACTGTGTGTGTATGTGTGTTCAATCCTTAGTTTCTCCCCTATGTACTGAGACTAATCCTGACCATCCTATCTATAGAGAGTGTTCCCCCACCCTCGCATGTGTGTCCTGTGAAATAGTTCATCTTACTTATTTGATTCCCACAAAATGAGGAATTTATATATCCAAATCAATGTAATTGCTTTCAATCTGCTACATTGTCCTATTAAATCACAATTCTAAAGTAGACTCTATATTCTTTAAATTTGAGTTAGGAGTAAAATAAGGCAAGAAACTTTTAGTCAATAGGATAAATTCCTTAAGGGTAAGTTCTGTTCAAGGTAGATGGTGATCAGAGAGACTGTCTTCTGTCATCCCTTAGATTGTCTTTGAAAAGGCAAGGGACATGGCCTTCTGTTCTGTTCTTCTTAGACACTGGAGAGCTGAAACTGTTACTACTTTCAACTCTGAAATGCCTTCTTTGAAGATGAATATACCAAAACATTAGGAGCTTTATTCTTTTTAGAATATTGCTTTTTAGAATATTGCTTTGATGTCTTTAAACATTCTATTTATGTTAACATGAGCATTTAGTTTGGTCTTTGACCTACTTTAGAAAAGACACATCATCTCCCTCGTTTTCCTTCACAGACAAAACCTGGCTACAATAAAACAGAACATACTCCAGTTACTTCTTTGGACAACAACCCTACAGATACATCTAATTCAGGTAAATTCACATTTAATTCCTGTCATTTTTTTCTTCAATTACTCTTTCTCAATGATGAATTCATAGTATGACTTTCAATAAGCCTTAAAGAAGAATATATTATGCTTTTTTTTCCTTCAGTGAATAAAAGAGCAAAATGAATGTATTGCTTGGTGCTTTCTGTTAAATTTTGACTTTTGCCTGAAATTTATTTGAACACAGAGTTGAAATTTTAAGAAGTACATAATAATAATAAATTTTAAGAATTGTGTTATAATAAATGCCTGTGAAGTTGTAATAGTTAATTGTTGTAATCAAGTAATGAAAGGCTTCTATAGTCAAGATGTGACTTATTGCCCCTTTACTGAAGTACTCATGAGATATACCACTGCACCTTTGAAAACACAATATAGATGAAACAGAACTGAAGAAAAATGGTTGTTTGTTTTAGAAGATATTGTATGAATATAAATTAGAAAGCACAGACATACTGACTTTGATACTGTTTTGAATTACCCTAAAATGACTTGGTGATTTTTTAAAAAATAAAATACAATCAAAAGTGTCTAAGCTATATATAGAAAAGGATTTTTATCAAACCATAAAGTTCTTATTGTCTCAAATATCAAGAAAAAAATTCCTCCACTGAAATTAACCCTGAAAGTTAAAAAAGACAATTTAGAAACCGTATTTAATATAACTAAAAGGCTAACTAACACAATATGCTAAGTTATTATTCAAAGTGAAACCCACATGTATTAATTTTTAATGCCACTATTTTTGCTAAGAATTGCAAAATAAAGAGAACTAGTTTAGATTAGGTGCTACTAGGACATGGACAAATGGTCTAGTTTAGTAGACGAGTACATGCTTACCAGGCATGAAGCCCTCCCTGTATTCAGTCCCCAGCACCAAAAAGAAAAGAAAGGAAAGAAAAGAAAGGAAAGAAAACAGCCACCATCAGTCTTCACGGGGATTTGTGCTGCATTCATCATATGTTTCCTCTGGTTGGGAGAAGTATTTTCCAATTGGTTAGTAATTTTTAACCAAAATTATATATCTTTTAATTACTGAGGTTTAGTGATTCTTACAAATACTATTAATTAGTATTCCTTTGACGTAATTAATGTTCAGTCTCTTGATAGACTGTTTTTATTTTAAATTGAGAATTCACATGGAAAGAAGATAGATGAATAAAGCAGGTAATCCAAGATGCAAGGTCAGTCCGAGTTGCTCCATGATGAAAGTCTGGGCCCTTTATTCCTTGATTATATTGTAAAGCCTTAATTATGGAACATGTGTGTAATAAATTTTCAATTTTTAGAGTAACCAAACTAATTAATCCCTTTAGCCATTTATTTAGTGTACATTTGCTAAATGCTACCTAGTTAGCAGTGAACACAGCACAGCAGGAATTCCAGAGAGATTTAGGATCTTTCTGTGAGTTACTTAATATTATTGTAAAATAAATGATGAGGTTAACATCCTCAATGATGAGATTAACATCCTCATTACTCAAATCATAAAACATTGAAATAAATACATATTTCTCCATAGATTTGCACGTACATATGGATTTTCTATTGTACACAAATAATGTAAAGACATCTACAAAGTAGACTAAGGAGAGCGTGAGCGAGAAGCTCCAGGAGATATTCAATAGAAACAGCCAGTGATTTGCATGTTATACAGGAGAACACAGGAGCACCCTGGGAAGTCTTAACCCTTGACCCTGGTTTCTTAGCTCCCTGATCCTGAACCGGTTGCCATAGGGGAAGTTACAGATTAAAGATCATGCATGTCAAGCACTTAGCATTGTGATTGGTACAAGGTATATGCTCAGCACTATTTTTATTATTTATTATATTGCAGAAACGTAAGCTACTATATACTTCAGATAGCATTCCAAAGTAAGAGCATGGTTTTAGAGCAGAAGTGAGGGCTTCTTGCAGGTGAGTCAATTTTATGTCTTCCCTTCAACCTCCAAAGCTGGGATACAGCAAAGGACTCATCGTAGTATGAAAAACCTATTAAGAAACTCCAGCTTCCCCAAAATCAGACATTCCCTAAGTCTTAAGGGAAGCAGGCAGAAGACCATCCTAATTTAAGGAGGTGTCGAGAGCAGGACCACAGAGCTCAGATAGGTGAGATGCCGGAGACCCTGAGAGGCAGCTCTGATGAGAGCACAGGTCTGGCAATGGTAAGTAAAGTGAGAGTTGTACAGTGCCCATAAGAAACTATGCTCGATTTTGGAATAGGAAAGTAGTTATTGAGAAATATATTTGAGTAAGTCATTTATAAAATTAAAATATTACCATAGAATATTTTTCTAGGATAGAAATAGCATTAACTCAGGTCCACATTTTTATTTCTACATAAATACAGTAGGCGAGATTTACTGGATGGGGTTTTACACAGGACAGGGAGGAGGACCCTCAGAATTGTCTCCACATAACTTATACATGGTGTGGTTTCTCTGGTGTAAGTCCATCAGCATAGATGTCCCATATCAGATCCTTAAGCATCACCATCTAGACTCCTTTAGTCAGTGGGTATTCACGTTAGTTAGTTTCTCTTTAGTGAACCAAATACCTGACAAAGGCCACTAAGAGATGGCAAGATGACTTGGATTGACGGATCAGAGGGAATAGTCAGCATCATGGTGGGAAAGACATGGCTAAGGAACTCCGTGACTGTGGGAGCATGCGGCAAAGCTTCTCACATGGTTACCCTATCAGGCTGCAGAGAAGGCTGAAAGCAGAAGTGAATGTAAACCGTCAAAGGCACACACAGCCCTCCTGACTCCCCTCCACAAGCTAGGCCCCACATACCAAAGCTTCCCTAACTTCTGTAACCTCCCCCAAATAATCCCAACAGCTAAGGACCAAGTATTCAAATTATGAATCCACAGAGATATTTCACATTCAAACCATTGCAATATTTATTTTAAAAATGTAAACAAGTTTTAATATTAACCTCAACAAAAATATAAGATGGCTCTTCTCTGTTTTCATCTCAGAGTTATTTGCAAGTATAAAATTGGTTAGAATATTTAAGATCAGCATTATACATGAGTATAACTTGAGATTATCTGTCCATTATATAAATTAGTCTGAGAATTCAGAATTGTTTATTATGGCAGTAAGTTGAATAATAAGCAAGTTTGTGAGTGACTGCAAATAAATGGAAGCTATTCCTGAGGGAGTAAGAAAGGGTGTTATTATGTTAGCAATGTGACAAGACTTCATTCCTTTACACTCAGTTCTTTAAAACTCAACCAGTGCTGATGGAGAAAAATGCCTTCTAAGGCTTGGTGTAAAATTTAAAAATTATTTTTACAGTGTTGATCATATTCTTGATCATATTCTTACAAAGCATTTCCTTTCTTCTCATCCTAAAAAGAACAGAAATAGAGGATCCCCAGAGAGGAGCAAATGTGAGATTGAGGTAGGAAGAGAGAGAGAGACAGAGACAGAGACAGAGACAGTCATTTATGGCTTAACCAACCCTGAGCTGTCCACAGGCAGTGATGTTGTGCCCTGCCTCTTCAAGAATGAACCTGCAGTCAGTGTAGAGGAAGGTAGGCAGAAGATAACGGGCTTTGCCCAGGCACAGGGCTTGCTGGTAAACCAAGGGTTGCATAGTTTTCCATTACTTCCCCTTTTCTCTTCACACAGTGGCTCTTTTGCAGTTTTTATAGTTTCCATGGCTTTATTGATTTTTGCCTTTATAGTCCTCATCAAGTATCAGCTTGAGTCTTTGTACTTTGATGAAAATTTGATGATGAAAAATGTGGACTCATAGCAACACTGGTTTTTGGAGTCACTAGAGATTTAGACCATAACATTGTGGCCTGGATATGAACCTGGGTCATTCTTTACCTTGTCAGGCCCTGTTTGGGGGGTGAGAATAACAACACCTATGCCATTGTGGTTGTTATGAAGATAAATGAACTCAAGTCTAACTCACTCACTATCAGCCTAGAGGTAAAAATAGAATTAATGTTATTTCCACCTTTTGCCATACCAGATTATTACACTTAATCTGTAGGAAAATAGTAAAAATGTGTGTCTTGGTATATGTGGCTGTCATGTGTGTCTCCTTCTCTCTCCTCTGCCCATTGCTTTCATCTACTCAGTGACACTTTCACACACTTGAATTGAGTCATTCAAGCCCAGTTAGTTTTGGGCTGAACCACAGATAGGTTAGCTAGAGTTCACCTGAGGTTGGTGACCCTTAATTGTAGGTCAGGCACCAATTTGAAGACAGGTCTCAAGATGCAACCTTAAAGTCGAGAACAGAGGTTCCTTACCTCTTTACTCTTCCATTCCATTTCAGCCCATGATAATCTTTTCTATCACACTGTACATTCGCTATAGACTTTCTCTTAATACTTAAAAATAGGGATTTAATGTTTATTAGCCTCATGGCCAACAATTAGATGTCATGATAACAAAAGAGTCTTTCTTGCTGTTACCAGAATTGTAAAAATTCTGTCACACTAAAATCATCCCTTCTCAGGGTTTAATTCCATTTGGAGCTAAAAGTCAGTGACAATTTTTTTTATATATACTCTTAACACCTATAAGCTATATTAAAGATTTTGCATAGAATGTTGAGGATGTGTTAAAGGTTTAGAGGAAGACTCTTTATTTTCATATGTGCTTCTTATGTTCTTAAGAAAGAGAATGCAAATCATTCTGTACTTAGAGACAGATGCTCTGAGAAATTAAAAAAAATTAAAACACTGCATAAAGATGTGACATTTCAAAAAGTTTTTTCTCTTCCTCTTGTTTCTATGTAGAACTAGTAAAATACCATTTAAGAGTGTATTTAGAACAGTGACAACTTAGATAGGAAGGATTGACATAAATTGTAGAAATTTGTCTTTAAAAATGTGGCATATTAAATCGTTTCTCAAGAGCTGGTCTTGGTGGCACCTAATTTCACATTCCTGCAAACACAAAAAAGCATATTTGCATAATTAAGCTGTATTGAAAACATACAGGGAAATGGGTGAGGAGAGTATTTTCTTTAACTCTTCAGAGTCCACTTCTATTGCTAGAAATCCAGTCCTTCTGTAAAATGGAATGGGATTTTTAGCTCAGCAAGTTGCATGTCCACATCGTCCTTTTATGTGTAAGTGTTAGAAGTTACACTTAGAGGTTTTCTAGACTACTGCCACAGTTCCTGTAGCAGTACTCTTCCAGTCAAGGAAATATCATGGTCTTTCTGACTCGTTAATATTGTTTCACTTGCTTGAACAGCGAGGCCTTTGCCTTACAGTTACCAGGGCATTGTGGTGAGCATGATAATGGTTAGGTATCTGTCTTTTAGGCTAACATTTCCATGAGACTTCATAATGCGTAATTTACTGTGCTGTATATTATATCTTTTAGCACTCAAGTAAAGCTGATTTATATGATACATTTTAGACTCACAGGGGAAAATTTCATAAAAACAAAAGTAAGACCTGCCAACTGTTTAACCAGAATTATTTTTGAACAGCAGGAGCCCAGAACACAGCTTGTCAAATGAAAAGTTCTATTCCAATTAGATCTCCAATTAATGTGCACCCTGTTGTCTTCTAGAGATTGCTCCTGCCTGGACTGATGATGATTCTGGACCTCAAGGAAAGAAGATTTCCCTAAATCCTTCTGTTCGCCTGAAGGCAGAGAAACTGGAAATGGTAAATCCCTTAAAATTTCATTTTCTTCACAAGACAGCAGGAAAGAGCTGTGTTGTGGAACCATTGGTTTCTTGAAGTAGCTTATTTAATTAAATGAGTGACAGTTTGGGTTTCAATTATTTAATAACACTTCAGTTTGGAAGTTCATACTAGTTCACTAGTGTGAAATACAAATAAAACCTTTGGTTACTAAACTGACATGCAAATTAGTTTCTTTCTCTTTGGCTAGAGTAATGGCTCAGTGGGTGAAGGGCTTGCCATGTAAGCATGAGAAGCTGAGTTCAGTTCTCCAGAACTCACATTTGAAAAAGCCAGGCCTATGGGGAAGCACAGATAAGCAGATCTCTGGAGTCCACTGGCCAGTTAGTTGTACTGGTTGGCTTTTGTGGTGACTTGATACAAGCTGAAGTCATCTGGGAAGAAGGACTCTCAGTTGAAAACAAAACAAAACACAATTGTCTTCCTCAAGTTGGTTTGTAGGCAAGTTTGAAGGGCATTTTCTTGATTAATGATTGATGTGGGAGGGTCCAGCCTACAGTGGGTACTGCTAAACCTCGGCAGTTGGTCCTGGGTTGTATAAGAAAGTAGACTGAGCAAGCCGTGGACAGCAAGCCTGTAAGCAGAACCCCTCCATGGTCTCTGCTTCAGTTCCTAATTCCAGGTTCCTGCCTGGAGTTCCTGTTCTGACTTCCTTCCATGATAGCATTTGACTTGAGGGTTGTAAGCTGAAATAAAGTCTTTCTTCCCAGAGTTGCTTTTGGTCATGGTGTTTACCATAGAAATAGAACCCCTGACTAAGATACCAGCTTAGTCTATTTGGCAAGCTCCAAGCCAGTGAGATACCTGTCTGAAAAAACCAGGTGGAAGGTGACTGAGGAGTAACAGCCAATAATGTCCTTTGATGCCCATGCAGAGATGTGTGCCCATACATGTGTACCCCCCCAAAAAAATATATATGTATAATATCTTATAAACTATAATCAAAATTATGACAAAGTTTAGTAGCTTTCATATATGGTAGCAGTAAGTGCAATGAATTAATGCAGCATTGTTCATTGTTTTAAAAAATGAAGGATTACTAAATCATAAAGAAGAAAGTAGTCAGGTCCACATGAAATTTAAAGAGCTGATGGCAGGGCACTGGGGACTAACAGGAAGAGTAAATCATTGAGCGCATCGTGTACAAGAAACAGAAGACGATTAAAACCAAGAAATTAAAGGTGAAAAGCACTTGAAAATGGATGAAGCTCCTGAGGAGCTGAGAAGAAAACTCTACCACATCTGGATACAGTGCTAGAACTCGACACCCCGTCTTCCTATGAGATTTATAGATACTGACTTTCATGTTTGTAGAAGAATATGAAACTGCATAGCTAGAATAAACACATTATAATTAGAATAAACATCATAATTATTCTCATCTCTACCTTTGCTCCAAGTTCCAAGTAGTACCTTTCTCATCACCAATTTAAATGTTTCTGTTGTTTAAATGATAGATCAAATCTACCTCTTTTCCCAGCATCTCCTGACTATGATTGCTTGGGCAAATACTGCCATATTTACCTATTTGTAGCACTGACTGTCATTCTGTGCTGCCTTGCAATCTCTTTCTGTGTTCTGTTTTATCAGTGAGATTGAATATTTTTTCACCTGTAGTACCTACCTGCTTAAGCCCACATTTTTTGCCAACTAGACAAGAACATGGGCCTTTTCTCACCTGTTACTCATTTCCAGGCATAAGTTACTCATTTCCCTAATGAAAGACAGTTCAACAAGAGGAAACTGTGGGTTTTACTTCTCACAGAAGCCTTCAGAAATGAAAACCCAGAAGTCTGTATACATTTATGATTAGTTTAGAGCAAAGAGTGGCCAGTGTTGTAGGATGACTAGGCAATGGGAATATGATATGACCTAATAGTAATAATAGGGGGAACTTTGAAAAGCTCGTTCAGTTAACAGTGTACTGTTAGAACAATTTCCAAAAGCATACAATAGATGCAAAGTATACAGTATGGTCAGCTGTGATCAATTTTTAGATACAGATAACTTTTAAACATTGTATAGAATAAAACTTAATTTGTAAAAAAAAAAATATAATAGTTGTTAAGTTTATACACGTGCACCATATTCAGAGGAAAAAAAATTCTGGAAAACCACACAAATTGGTAGTAGTGATTGTCCCCGGAGCAGTGGTTCTCAACATCAGGAGTATAATCTTCTTTCTCAGAGGACATTTAGCAATATCTACTGTTTGGTTGTCAGTAGTGAAGACCAAATCCAGATTCCCAGCCAGGACTAAAACTACATCATAAAACTCTATGTCCTGAAATTTAAATAATATTTCTGACTACTTATGAGTCAATTGTTGCTAGCAAACATACAAAATGTGTCTCATTTTCAAACTAACATATTTCTGATATCATGACAAAATGAAGATGTGAAAACAACAAATTCTGTTAAGAATGTGAGAAGGTAAGATTGTTTCTGTATTGCTGGCATGTTTAAATGAGTACCCATAGTTGAAGAACAATAGAGCAGTAGTAAAGCTGACCCTCTGCCTGTGGCTCAGCACCTCCTCTTACATGCATTATGGTAGAAAAATTTACATGCATCTATAAAAGAGGACATGTGTTGGGCCCCATAAGGCCCAGGCATGAGGCCCAGTGTAACTTCCTGAGCCTGAGTTTGATGCCTGTCCTGGGACATGACTTCCGCATACCAGTGACTCAGCACTACCCAACCTAGAATCGCCTCTGCCTAGTAACTGCTGAGATGGCATCATCTCATTGGCCCGCTATCCTCACCCTTTTCCCCCCATCACCCCAACCTATATAAGTTTACTCCTGACGCAATAAAGCGAGTTCCTGCTTTGACAAGACTCCTGGCCCAGTGTGTTTCTCTCTGGTGGAATGGGTGGTCTGAGCCGTCAGACACTCACCATCCCACTCATCCCCAGGGAGAGAACTGCTGGACCGGTCCTGCCTCTGCCCTACCTGTTGGTCAGACCGACAGACATGTATAGTGTTTTGTAATAAAAATGGTGAAGTAATTATAAATGTCTATCAATCAGAGAATGGATAATAAATTATAATATATCCATTCAATGAAATACCACAAAATAAGTGAACTATGTAGGTAGGCAATACTGAACAATTGCAAAATCATTAAGTTAAGATAAAATAAAAAAACTGTAGTTATCCTTTTAGGTTACATTGTTTGAGTAAAATTTTAAATGCACAAATTAAAGTGGACATTATTTAGGGGACATATACTTACATACTAAGTAATAGTAAAGAATGGGCAAGAAAAATGTAATGATGTTAGGCTAGCATTTACTGTGAAGATCCATAGAGGAAGCTTTCAGCTCAATCTATAGCCTTATTTCTTGAAAATATGTGTAGATTTTAAACAAATATCATTAAATATTTTAAGATAGCCAAGTACTTAGGTGTTCTTTGTATTCTTTTAAAAAATATTTGTAAGTTTTTTCAAGATGAAAAGAATACACAAATGCTAAAAATCTTTCTTGAATGTATGTAAACAGTACTTCTAGCTTTGATAGGGTAGATGGATGGTTCTAAACCAACCTTAAAAACACTTTAAGAATCTTTCCTTGTCCTCAGCCTTCTTTCTGTTTCCTCCACTGTGCCCAGTCAAATTGTGTGCCTATATGTAAATGCTTTTAGTGATAGCGTGTCCTCTGTACACTTGTAGTAAGTAAAGCATTGTATTTACTAAAAATTATTTGTACATTATCCTCACCCTAAAGACCATATACTTGTTAAGGATAGAGACTATATGTTAATTGTCAATATCATTGTGCAGAGTTACATGCCTGACAAATAGTAAGTACCAAATGAGTATTTGGTTCAAGAATTGGTGACTATTTGAACATATTCCGAATGGTGACGATATCTGTCAATATCTTCTCCTTTAATAAATTTTGTTGAGCTTTAATGTGACTGACATTGTATGCACTCTTGCTAGAATCCAATGATAGGGCACCCATACAGTTCTTATACATTAAAATTAGTTTGGAGTATATATAACTAGAGAATCCCAGGTAGCATTGAAAACTTAATGTTCTTACCATAAAGAAGTCCAGAAGAAAATAACCAGGGATAAGCCAAGAGGCTCCAAGTATCAGGGACCCACATTCCAGCCTTTCAAATAGACCACCTATTCCATCATTGTTGAGGTTCCTGGTAGACCGCTTATTCCACCATCATTGCTGAGGTTCCTTGTGAGTCAAGATGACTGATCACCTCTCTTTCTCTTCTCCCTTTTCCTTAAGGCGAAGGGGAGAACCGCTTTCTCTACTTTTGTTAGGAGACTTCCTGCATGCTCTCCAGCACTTCACTGTTGTCTAGCACATACATAGCCCAGGACCTCATCAAAGGGCAAAGTGGGCTGCAAATGTCTTTTAGCTGGAAATTATGGTTGGTTCTATTTAAGGCTAAAGATCATGGAAACGACAGTAGAGTACAAGTAGGAGTATCTACACATTTTATTTTAAAGACAGAAGTTACTTTACCGAAAGAGAAGAGCCTGATGGAGAAATGGGTGTCAGAGAAAACTTTTCTTTATTTTGTTTGTGTTATATGTAACCTTAAACTAGCCAAAATTAAGAATATTTTCCATTTAACACAATTCTATCAACTTCATTTCTATCCTCAAGATAACAGCTGAATGTTTTCATGTTTTTTGAGTGTTATCTATAAACTTGACTTCAGTAAAATTTTTCTGTTATATTTCTTCAGCAAAAATCACATAGACTAGAAAATAATTTTATTTTTGGTCTTACAGCCATGTTGGTAAATATGACATTAGCCAAGATATTTGCTGTGGGGGTGGGGCATGGCAGACTCGGGAAGGTAATCGTTCATAGGTAGTTAATCTACAGTCAGCAGACTTTCCATGGGATCTAATTCTGGTCACGGTTCCCCCTGGTGATTTGTAAAATATAGTTCTAGTGAAATGTTTTACCCTTTAGAGGTTTGAAAATTGCTTCTCATAAGACCATTTCCTTTCAGGCTCTCAATTACCTCGGTATTCAGCCAACAAAGGAACAACATGAAGCCCTGAGACAGCAAGTCCAGGCTGACTCAAAGGGGACAGTGTCTTTTGGAGGTAATGTCTTAAGTGCATCATGTTGTATTATCACAGACAGTTGGTGAAAGTTATTGTGACCCATTTTCATTAAGAGAGCTTGTTCCTCAGAGGGAGAATGAAAACTCACACCATGCTACTGCAAATTCCTTAACAGGTACTTTAAAAACAGCTATTGATACTAACCTGGCTGGATCAGCAAAAGAGAGACCTGTATCAGGACCCATTAGCTCTAAATATCATTAGTCGATCACGTTCTTTTTGCATGTTTTATTTACTGCATAAACATTGGTTTAATAATAACAAAAGAAATTAGTACAAAATATACAAATTTTAATTTCACTACTAATTACATCTACTTCCTTTTCTTTCAACTAGTGGAATAGGAAGTTTTTTTTGTTTGTTTGTTTTTGGTTTTTCGAGACAGGGTTTCTCTGTGTAGCTTTGCGCCTTTCCTGGAGCTCACTTGGTAGCCCAGGCTGGCCTCGAACTCACAGAGATCCGCCTGGCTCTGCCTCCCGAGTGCTGGGATTAAAGGCATGCGCCACCAACGCCCGGCCCAGGAAGTTTTTAATTGTACTGAGTAATTATTCTTAGAGATGGCATAATGCTCCAAGGTTTTACACACTTGGCGTATTGATGGTTTCTCAGTAGCTGTTATTACAAAACCATATTTATTGCAGCTTTTATAAATCTGCATTTGTATTTTCAAATGTAGCAATTTCTTCTCTTTTTTAATAGGATAACCTCCACAATGGTTTGGAATTTCAATATCTATCACTAAGTTATTTTCCAAAAACTGTTTCCTATTTGTCTATTCTACTATTTGAATGTAATGGTTACCTTCTAGCATTTGTTCTATAATACACATAATAAATGCTACATTGTATCATTTTAAAACATCTCTATTGAAATAAAGAAATATGAGGGAAAACATATTTGGGGTCCCATCTCCTCTTGAAAATCACCCCCCAAATAATAGTAATAGGAAATAGAAATATACATATCAGTACAACAACAACAACAACAAAAACCACAACTTGTAAGGACAGAAGAGGGGTACTGAGAAAGCAGTACCTACATTAGTGTGCAGAGGCCAGTGAAGCCCAGGCATCTGAAGATGGAGGACTACAGGCAGGGCAAGCTAGCATGGAGTACCAGTATGACTCTAGGCTGGTTTCGGCTGCACATTGAAATCAGAGTTCTCAGAAATGCTGATATTGACATTTATCCATGCTGCCTTTTCACTTTCTCAAGCAGTGTAGCACCTATTACTTCCTTAAACTGTAGCACGAATCTTAAAAGGTCTTATTAATAAAATCAAACCCAGAGCCAGGTATTGGGGTGAATGCTGAATGATCAGAGAAACAGAACAAGCCACAGCTACCTCACCTTGCCAATTCCTCAGCTGATCCTGTTTCCTCAGACTGGAAGCCTCTGAATGGGTTTCAGCTGAACTGCTGCTAAAAGTCTGACCAGCCTAGTTCCTGGTCCTCATGCCTTATATACCTTTCTGCTTCCTGCCATCACTTCCTGGGATTAAAGGCATGAGTCACCATGCCTGGCTGTTTCCAGTGTGGCTTTGAACTCACAGAGATCCAGATGGATCTCTGCCTTCAGAATGCTAGGATTAAAGGCGTGTGTGCCACCATTTTCTAGCCTCTGTATCTAGTGGCTGTTCTGTTCTCTGACCCCAGATAAGTTTATTAGGGTGCACAATATTTTGGGTAACACATTATCACCACATTAAACTTTCTGGGAGAGGGTACATAGTTCATTGATAAATTAAACCAGAGACATTGTGAAAGTATACTTGTTAGCAGCAAGGGAATTGGGGGTTGTCTGTGGTGAGTCATTGCTCAAAACATGTACCCAGATGCTCAATGACATTTGCATCCGTGTTTATAATCATAGCAGGGGATTTAAGGTGTGTCTCTGAGTAATCTAAACAAAAATGCCAGCAGACCACCAGATTGTTTTCCTATAGTAAAATAATCCTTCCAGTTGACAAGGCAAGTTAAGCACACATAATTTCCAGCCAACTTTTTTAGTGCCTTATTAATTGTTAAATAAAAACTCATAATCAAGAGTTTGTGGACATTTGATGACATAAAATATGGAGCCCAAAAGTATCAGATAAACAGAAAAAAAAAAGAAAAAAAATGGTGCGAGCAGAAGATAACTTTAGATAAAATAATTAATACCCTTAGGAAAACAAGAAAAGATAATGCACCCATGAAGTATAAGCAGAAATGTGTAAAGTCAGAACAGAGAACATTTATAAGGATCCTTTGAATTACAATGTAATAGCTACAGTTAAAACTTACTGAGGATACATAGGTGAGTGGACATCACGTCATGGACTGCTCTGATGCTCAGCTTGACAAGTGGCCTTGGTAAGTTGAAGAAAGCCTGTCTCAGCCCTAATTTGCTCATCTGTAGAGTAGAAAGAGGACCTGCCTCAAAGGAGGTGAAGAATGGTGTGAGGATGATCCCTAAGCACATACAGCTGTTACATAAACTGACTGTTGCTATTATGAAGCCTTAGATTCTTTAACCCTGAAAAGCCATGTCATAATATTGCCTTTTTTCCCCAGAAAGCATTGTATGCATAATGTGAGAATTAGAGAATTAGATGTCTATGATATGTGTTTGCTTTATTGTTTCTTAACTGAATTATGTGACAAAGCTAACGAAGTGTGATAAAAAATGGCTTCTCTATTATTTAAATTTATATTTACCTGTCACTTTGGTCAATACTATTTTAGGATAATTTGTGTAGGTTAATCTGAAGTTCATAATGTTAACTTCCCGGAGAAGAAAGTAATATTTGTTTAGATGAAAACGATTGCTATTTTCTTATCAAAATGTGTTAATTTTAGATTTCGTCCAGGTTGCCAGAAATTTGTTTTGTTTGCAGTTGGATGAAGTAAATGTTGGTGTCCATGAAATCTCCAGCATCTTGGACTCACAGGTAGAGTGTGCTCTCTATGTTTTATATTTTATTCAAACGTAGGGCACAAGTCTTAAATGTTGTGGGTCGTATGTGATGCCCTTTCTCCAGTTTCCACTGGCTTTTAATTTCTTATATTATTTAGTTATTACTTGTGTGGATGTGTAGAGCAGAGCTTGGGTCTCTAGTACTCACATAGAAGTAGGACTTGAGCACCCCTAATCACAGCCCTCAGTAGGCAGACAGGATCTCTGGGACCTTGCTGGCCAATTGAGCTGAGTTGATGAATGCCAGGTTTGATGAGAGACCTGATCTCAAAAACTATGGTGGAGAACAGTTTGGAAATATACTTGATGTCAGCCTCTTACTCCATGTGCACACACATGCATGTGTGCATATATGTGTACACAGGTTCACAAAACATACACACAAAAACTCTATGAACAACACACATTCCTTGAAGAAATATGTAAAACTATAGATTAATCAGAAGTTTTTTCTGTCTCCTCTTTTGTCAGGCCCCTGTGCTATGTTCCACCCCTCAGTTCCCAGCATTGACAGCCTGCCGTGTGAAAAGACATGCATTATCATTAGCTAGCAACACAGAGTCATGTGTGTGCCCATTCTAATCTTTCTGGAATCATCATCACATATGCACAGAGAAGTGCCTATAAGTGCATAGCCTGTTATGTATTACAATCTGAACCATTCCTATGAGACATAATGTTCAGGACATACATTACTAAACCCACAGCTACTCTCCTCCATGTGTGTTCTCTTTCAGTTACTTGTGACAATCCCCTGCTCAGAAGTCAGGGCAACCACACTTGGGCTTTCTAAAATAAAATAGTTTTGCCAGCTTTTATGTCTTAGTAAGATAGAATTATGAAGCTTATTCACTTCATCAGTCATTTAATCTACAGAACTTAGAAATTTACATCGTCAAATCTTTTAGTCCTTTCTGTTGTGGATTGTTGGTATTTATTGTTTAAGGGAAACATTCAGCCCAAATATATCCTATATGTAGTTTACATATCTCATTAACCCAGAATGTGTTCTTGTTTATGGATGTGTAACTTCTTGTCCTTATTCCACTATCGCTTAGCAACCCATCCTTCCCTGATTTTCCTGTTGACCTGAAATGCAAACTTAAAGATATAGTAAATAACTAACTATGTATGTAGATGTGTTCTTGTCCCACTCTCTGTTCTATTCATTTATTTCTCTCCTAGTACATTATTTTTTAGTTACTTAATACTGGGTTCATTGATACTAGTGAGCTAAGGATGTTGTTACTAGCTTCTTACTTCTGATCTGAAAATGATGTTTTAAATGATTTTGCCATGATATCAAATAAGTGTGGTACTTACTTTATATCATAGAATTGAATTTATAGAATGATTTGGTTATTAACTGAGTATAACTTACTTTCCCTTATTTATATCTTTGTTCTTGTTTTGAATGGCAAAGAATATGACATGTTTCATATACATCTCAAATATTTCTATCAGATTAATTAATTAATATAGTATACTTTGTGATATTATTATAAAAAGAATTTTTATTTTTCATCACTAGTTTTAATTTTACATTTCATGAGAATATACTGTTTGATGTATACATTAGATGTGTACAAATATTGAGTGTCTGCCTCTTTACAATACTTTCTTGTGTTTTCCTAACCTAACTCAATGGTATATTATCCTCGTGTTTTTTGGTTTCCAGTAATAACGCTTTTGTAACACTTTATAATACATCGAATAGAATCCAAACACACTAGTTTTTATTACCTATAATTGTTCTTTTAAATTTATACATCACTACTTTATACTCAGAGATTGGTCCATTTTATCTGTTAGCTCTTCCATTCTCTACTCTATATACCTTGACTGATATCCTAGTAATAACTTTATATTTAGAAGTCTTATATTTTCTATTTTAGTTAAAGTTTGTAAATAAGAAAATTCCCTTGTCTTTTCCTCTGAAAATGTGCACACCAACCCACTTTTCATAATTATATTTAGAGCTCTAATTGTAGTAGTGCATTTTTTTGTTACTATAATGAACTGCCTAAAGCCGGTTAGGTTAAGAAGTTTCTTTAGCTGCCAGCTCTACCGTCACAGATCAAAGTCCAAGATTGGAGAGGGTCCGTGAAGGGACCTGTGGGGGAGGTCTATAGGCAGATTGCACCACAAAGGAAGGAGCCCTCGTGAGAATAAGTGATCACATTGTGAAAACCAGAAAGCAGTGACCTTTCACTAGGGTTCACCTCCTGAAAACCCTCCATCTCATCACTGCACCCTCAGGACCATGTCTCCAAAACATGAATCCTTTAAGAATGAACCACATTCAAACCTTAGTCTGATTGCTTTTAAATAATAGGTCTTATTGATAGGGAGCTTCAATACTGGTATTAGTTATGTTTCTAGAAATACAGAGTGTAGCTGCATGACTAATTTATTGGTTAAAATAAATCTGATCCTCTCATTTAAATATTACTCATGCCACATTTTTTAACATTTCAAACCCCCTTTTTAATAAATAATTTATTTTACCACTGATCATTTTACTCATCACAGTCACCCCAAAACCTAGCTGCTCAGTTACTCTAAGGAGAGTACCTGGCTTTCTCAGAATGAAGGCACAGACTTATTAGACGAAATCCTGTGGCATTTAGCCAAAACTGAACTGTAGAGCCCTCTTTCCTTCTGCAGATGTGGGTCTTGTGCACTTAGCTACAGAACATTCCAGGCAGATCTGTCTCTTATTGCTGCCAGGTTGATGTGCCCATTTCTCGAGCGAAGGCAGTGCTAGTTCATGATGTGCCAGTAATGTAGGGACCTGTAGGAGCATGCAGAGCTTTTGGAGCAGCTGCAAAGCGATGCACATGCTCTGATGAGTAATTTGTTTCCTTCTTAGCACTAGGATTTTAGGGCAGATAAAGAGTGTAGTCAGTCTGCAGTACTTTGAAAGCAAAGCACCGTACTGATGGCAGTTGTGCAAGTTGCCCTGTGTGCCAGGGTTTCCTGCTGAGGTTGTAGATCAAAACGGTGTGCAATAGTCATTATTAATTTATGAAATTCTGTTTGTTGCCTTCTGCTTATCATCACACAGAAGGTTTTATTGTCAAGTGTAAGCTTTCCTTTTTTCTCCAATTGAATCCATAATAAGAATACAGTTTCCATCACAGTAACATGTACAATGAAAGAAGTCTCTCAAAGCACACACTGAATTCTCATTTAATATTATTGAATTCTATTTCATTAAAAATTTCATCTTGCAATTCACGGGGGGATAAAATATCACAATTTTAAAAGCACTATAAAAGTCACTGCTTGTTAAGTAGCTCACCAAAAACAAATAAAAACCAAGTTATTGTTTCATATTGTAAGTCCCACAAGTATTTAAGTTCAAGAACAGTAGAATGCTTACTCTGAAACAGTTAGTCTGTGGTAGATGATGTTGACAACCTGTGAAGGTGGGGAAATTCCACTATGGCTACCCCCAGCAGCCTTAGTTTCACAATAATAGGGTCAAGTTTATAATTATTTTATGTGGGATGCCTGTGTTCTCCTTTTGTGGGTGATAAAGATGGTTGATGCATTTCTTCCCTTTTTGTGTGAAAAACAGAAAGATGAGTTTTAGTCAAAGGTGACACATTAGGAAGAACACATAAAGAGGTCTAGTGATTCCCAGGTCCATCTTCAGGGTGTTGATTTTTGATTTAAATAGAGCAAGAATTGTATCGTGGCCAGGAGGTATAAATAATTAAGTAGTCCTGGTCAACTCATGAGCCCACCCATCTGTGCCTGAGCTGTAGCACTACATGGTGGTCCTTATTCATCATCCACCTGGGAGACTGGTTGCTATAAGAGAATCTGCACCAGAGAACAGGCTCTGTATTTCAGATAGTTGTTGTCATTCTGGGGTGGTGTGTCCTGTACGTTCATTGTTGCTTGGGAGTAGATTTAGTCCGTTGTCCCTGGGCTGTAAGGCATTTTAAAAGGAAAGGTTAAAGCAATGACTTGTCTCTGTACCTTCAGCCTTGAAGGAAGATAAACTAGTTTAGGTAGGCAAAGTCAAAAAGGCATCTGAGCCAAAGTAGTAGATGAAGAATGAAATGGAATAAAGAATGAAAGACACATACATGCTTAAGCCTAAAAGTGGGAATATTACCAAGGGATATAGAGTCCTCTTTTCAGGTTCTTAATCTCATAGCTAAAAGAATTTTAAAATGGACTCAGAAACTAAGATCAAGGTCAATCTCACTGGCCTCTGAGAGGGAAAACACAGAACAAGTGTATTGGTGGAAGTATTAAGGCAACTCCACGTAGTTAAAGGGAGGTTTATTCTGTGGGGTAACTTACAAGTGAAGGGATAGGTTACAGAGTCTGGGAGAGGTGAAGTGCAGTCCGGTGGTGTTCTCTGGAGATCTCTGCTCAGTCTAGCTCCAGTGTCCAGACACCAGGAACCAAGAGCGCCGGCACATCCGGATCTCAGGTCTTAAGGGCTCCTGTCTCAGCCCTGCTTCGTAGGCATGACAGTTACCAGAAGCCTCAATGGCGGTAGCACTTCAGGTCAAAGCTGGAACAGCTACCCACTACACAAGTGAGTTGCAGGTCTCTCATATAGTTTGAAGTCAGCTTCCTTTCTCACCTGGACATGGAGCCACTGTTTTGTCCTTATAGAGATGGAGTCCATTGTTTTTGCACTTCGTAACTAGAATCACAGAGTGTGTGTCCTGTAACTAGTTCTTCCGATCATTGCTTTCTCTGATTCAGATGTCTGGCTCTCACCTTTGTAAGGAGGAATTGCTGAGTCAGTGTATGTCAATACTGCTCTTGTTTATTTGACAATGAACTTTTGGATTTAGGAGAATATGACATTTAGAACCCAAAATATAAGTATCTTGCTGTGATTCTAATAATCATTTCTATATTAAAAACTTCACACAGTGCTACACCTGCTGCCAGTACAAGGTCATACACAGAAAGGCAAGGTTGGAGCCCACATCCGTACCCAACACAACTCCAGACTTGGCAGCAGACTGTAGTCCATTAGAGTATGATGGCTATATCAGCCTAATCAAGAATCATGAATGGATCATTTTCAAAGAGCAGTGAACATGCTGTAAATTCTGAAAAGTATATTTCTCAGTTTAGGCTCTTGTTAGTTTGGTGTATTGAGACTGTTATTTTAACAAATGACATAGAACTGAATGAAAATATCAAACTGAGTTATATGTGATGAAACTGTAATGTTTTGCTTACACTAGGTTACGATATAAATGGTAATTCACACTCTGTTTATCAATAAACTCCTTATAACTTCTAAAGACTCATCTTATGATATCAGATATGTACTGATAAAATACAATGTTGATAGCATTGTGTTAGGTGCCATGACACATGCTAATTAAGACAGATAAAATTTGCTTTATATAGTTTATCAGGAAGCCAAATACACAAATAATTACAATTTTGTAAGTGCATTATGTAGCAAGGCTAGAATAGTAAAAGAACTTAGAACATTCAGGGGAGGTGTATAACAAGTTAGCATTTTATTTTTTTTTTTTTTTTTTTTTTTTTTGGTTTTTCAAGACAGGGTTCCTCTGTGTAGTTTTGGTGCCTGTCCTGGATCTCACTCTGTAGACCAGTCTGGCCTCAAACTCACAGAGATCCTCTTGCTTCTGCCTCCCAAGTGCTGGGATTAAAGGTATGCACCACCACCGCCCGGCTGAATTCATTTGTAAAAGAAAGGTTGAATTTAGTCTTCTCAGAGGTGACCAAGGAGTTCAGAATGAAGTTAGGTGTAGTGCTGTATGCTGTACTCAGCACTTAGGAGGTTGAAACAAGTTCATAACCAACCTGGGGTACATGGTGAGACTCTGTTTCACCACGGTGCTGTCACCAATAAAACTTAAAATGAAATGGGGGGGAAAAGATAAAATGTGATTGTTAGCAGAAGGTATTCTTCAAAATGATAATTATATGCATAAAGGTTATATGTTAGATCTTAAAGGGCCTAATCTAATATTTAATTTTATATGTTAATCAGTAGCAACAATCCAAGAAAAAGAATATTGTGCCATAATCAAAGTGACTTTTTAGAAATAGTAACTGGGTGTGTTAGTTCTTTGGGAAAGGAAAATTGGGGTTAAGATGTAGGGAGGGAATGATAGAGAAAATCCAAATACAAGATAGTAAGAATTAACGTACAGCAATTGTGTCAAGAATGGATATGAAAGAGTGACAGATCT
>CABHPH010137264.1:0-62510 GCA_902168325.1 Peromyscus nudipes
AATCTTAAAAGGTCTTATTAATAAAATCAAACCCGAGGCCAGTTATTTGGGGTGAAATTCTGAATGGTCAGAGAGACAGAATAAGCCACAGCTATCTCACCTCACTGGATCCTCAGCTGGTCTTGTTTCCTCAGACTGGATGCCCCGAGCCCTCATCCAGAATGGGTCTCAGCTGAACTGCTGCTAGAAGCCTGAAAGCTTAACCAGCCACATGCTTCTCCAGGCCACTTCTCCAGGCCAAATGCTTCTAGTTTCTGGTCCTCACGCCTTATATACCTTTCTGCTTTCTACTACCACTCCCTGGGATTAAAGGTGTGGCTTTCTGGGATTAAAGGTGTAGGTCACCATGCTTGGGTGTATCCTTGAACACACGAATTTCTGCCTCTGGAATGCTAGGATTAAAGGCGTATGCTACCACTGCCTATCCTCATGTTTAATATTGTGGCTGTCCTGTTCTCTGACCCCAGATAAGTTTATTAGCATACACAATATTTTGGGGAACACAATACCACCACAGAATATCATTGCTCGTGATCATCAAGACGCAGCCATAAGAGACTATTTCTGAAACAACATGAGAGAAGGCTGTGGACTCCTGAGGTGTGACAGGCTCCTTGAAAAGTCAGCAGCCTTGCAATCAGAAAGCAGTACGTACCTACTGCTGGACTGTGTGGAGGGGCCACTTTATACCCTCTTGTTGGACTGCAGCGGGGATGGGATGGATGGAAAGACGGTGTTAATCTCCTGACCACAGGAAGAGGAAAGGGATGAGGAAATCCCCAGACACAGGCATGTAGGCGCCACCCAAGCACATTGAGGCAGCTTAGTTTCCAGTTCCTTTTCACTCATTGATAAGCATTTATTGAATAGTCTGTTTCATGTAATTTGTCCTCCTCAGGGAAGACACTGAATGCTGACAAGATGCTAATGGTGTCATTTGTGTGGCAGGGAGGCCACCAATGAAGAAGGCCACCGCTGAAGAAGCAAGGTAAACGGTGGAGTCCAGACACAGAGAACTGGATCGCTAAACAGCCAAGTCAAGAACGAATAAGACACTTACTAATACTCAGGACCCATACTAAGTTCCCCAGGCCTTTCAGGACACAAGGTCTGCTGCAGCAGCACTGTCACAGAGGGCGGATAACAGCACCCACAACCTGGCCTCATATAATCAAGTCCAGACGCTGTTGCCCAAAGAGAGCCCTGCACCATTCACAACCATGACCTGGATCATATTTCAAAAGTGTCAAATCAAAGCTGCCCCACCAAAACCCAGTTCTTAATGACTCCCTTATGCATTTCACATCTTGAACACAAAACTGGGGTGTCCTTTGGGGAGTAGACTTCAGACTTAGGAAAACAAACCCTAGCTGGTATGATCCTTTGTGAAACCCACACCGAGCGGTTGGCCGTGCACCATGGGGTTATTTACTGCCTCACTTAAGTGTTTGCATTTAAGAAGCCACATCTCAGAGTCATCATAATGTTTACAGAGGAAAGGGAACGAGAGTTGGAGGAAATTTAGTAGGACTCTGGGCATTTAGGCATATTAAAACCCCACCGAGGCTGTCATTGTGCCCAGTGCCATTAAGAGTGAGAGTTAAAGACCTATCATGTCTGCACGTTAAATCCTGGTGTCTTTCCTGAGGGACAGTCCAGACAGGGGACTGACTGGTCCATTCAGCTGAGACTATCAGGTTAGTTAGTAACAAGGGCTAATCCTTTCAAAGAATAGAAAAGAATCCTTCAGGCTGATCAGCAAGACACAGACAGAGTGACAGATGGATAGGCAGCTGGGTAGAAGGACTGTGAGATGGGGTGCATAGAGGGATGGCTGTTGAGGTGTCCGGAGAGGGTTTAAGTTGAAAGTAATGCCATTACCTTTTGGACAATAGCAGCTTCCTGCCCTCAGGTCACCAGTTCACCATGACTACGTCTCACAAAGACTGTGTCTCACCTACAGCCTTGGGAGGCACTTACTCAGGAGTTGAGGGACAATGGGGTCTGCCTGACGACAGCTTGAAAGGTTCTGACGTTCTCGAGTATGGAAAGCACCATGTTGATCCTTTCAGTTCACAGATACTAGAGTTCACTCTGCACTGGGAACAGAAGAAACTTGGTTCATGAAACGGAAATGGCTGGTCCATCCAGTCCCACGTGCAGAGTCATCAACAGCCACAGAAGACAGTGTAAGCCGAGGGTTCCAATTTCACGTCCGTTGCTAGGACAAACACCCCGACCAAAGGCAATGTGGCCCACAGTTCCAGGCCACATTCCATCACTGAGGGAAGTCAAGGCAGGAACCTGCAGTAAGGAGCAGAGGGAACCGTGAGTGTGGGACACCCTGAGTGAGTGTGCGTCATTGGCCTGAGTACGGCCACAACAAGGACCCCAATGCCTCAGCCCCGTGGGAACGGCAAAGCCTTCCATGGGTGAAGCTCAGAGGATGGCAAAGCTTCCCTCGGCTCTGAGTGCAAAAGATTGGCCAGTGTGTGCGAACATAGCAGCTGTAGCCTTTCTGCTATGGGATGTCTTCAGAGTGAGGCTGCTTGCTTTCAGAGATCTCCTCTCAAGACTACCCAACTCCTCCCCATGTGCTGTACCTAATACACACACTGAAATTCTCTAACTGACCCCCAGACCTTAGCACAACTGACACCATGATGTAAGGACCATTCAAGCCTTGGAAACCAGCACAAAGGCAGTACCACAGCCAACATGAGAACAAAGACCTAATCCATCAAAGTCCATAGTTCTGGGAAAGTGCCTAAATGTACTGACCTTGCTTCTGTATTCAGCTTCTGGCTAACTGTTCTTGCTAACTGAGGTGTTAACCTAGGCTGTGGTTTTTGTTCTTAAAAGCTCATCCTGAGAAAGGCTGGGGACTGCACTCAGGTCCAGAACATCCAGGTAGTCACCAGATGGCTAATAAAGACTTTCTATTGGCTTGAACCCATGTCTGAGTGGTCTTCTCTGGTGGATCCCCCACAACAGTTCTGGGTTCTGGCCTGAGTAGGTGCCGCTCCGTGGAGTGTGCACACCCCACCTGACCTGTGTGTCTGTACTTCCTTCATTCTCTTGCCACCCCTAGTCAGGGTTCCAGGGCCCAAGCCAACAGGACACAGCCCCTGAAGGCAGGCCAGCCTGCTGTTCACACACCATTACCTCTGACCAAGGAACTCACTGCACAGCCAAAGAAACGAGGCAGGAACTGTGGAGGGTGTTTGCAGACTTATGCTCAGCTAGCTTTCTTAGGTAATTCAGAACAATCTGCCTAAGGAAGGGTGCTGCCCACAGTGGGCTGGGCCTGCCTACATGAACTAACAATTAAGTCTGCCTCCTGCTAGACATGGCACTGAGGCCAGTTTGATCTGGGCAATAACTCCATTGAGAGTCTCTTCTCAGATAATCCTAGATTATAGCAAGTTGACATTTAAAACTAACCTGCCCACCAAGTATGAGGGCCCATGTTGTTGATATATTGTGCACCCCAATAAATTTATCTGGGGGTCAGAGAACAGAACAGCCACTATATTAAACAGAGGTTAGGCAGTGGTAGCACACGCCTTTAATCTTAGGATTCCAGAGGCAGAGATCCATCTGGATCTCTGTGACTTCAAGGCCACACTGGAAACAGCCAGGCATGCGCCTTTAATCCCAGCACTTGAGATCTCATGTTTTGTTTGGGAAGGACACACGCCTTTAATCCCAGGAAGTGATGACAGGAAGCCGAAAGGTATATAATGTGTGAGGACCAGGAACTAGAGGCTTTTTAAGCTTTTAGGCTTTTGAGCAGCAGTTCAGCTGAGATTCATTCCAGTGAGGACTCAGAGGCTTCCAGTTTGAGGAAAAAGGATCAGCTGAGAAGTTGGCGAGGTGAGGTTGGCTGTGGCTTGTTTTGTCTCTCTGACCTTCCAGCGTTCACCCCAATAGCTGGCACTGAGTTTTTTATTAATAAGACCTTCTAAGATTCGCGCCTATGCCTGCTTGCAGTCATCCTAGTACTTGGGCTGCTGAGGCAGGAGGATCACAGTTCAGAGTCCCCCTGGACTACAGATGAGACCTCATCTAAAAAAGCAGGACGAAAATAAACAAATGAATGCCCTGGAAAGAATCCCCGGGCAATGGTACAAGACTCTGGGCATCTAGAAGAAGGCAGACCCATGAGAGTGCTTAGAATCCAGGTGAAACAAGGTCTCAAATGCCTGTGTTTCCTTTTGTCCCCCAGGAGACCCCAGACTGGATGACAAAGAGGCCTGAAACCTCTAACAGACATCACATGGGGTGCTCTCCCCAGCCCCACAACAGGGCAAGAGTGGGGTGGCCTCCTTTGTCTTCAAACCCATGCTGGGCTGACCACCCCCTCTCCAGAACTGGGCGAGTGGCCAGCCATCCATTGAGACAGCATCAGCAAAGCAAACTGTTGCCTGGCTTTGTTTGACTCTAATTGCCTGAGGGGATATAGGCCCACGGCTTCATTTCCTCCCATCTGCCACAGCAGAAGGTGGCCTTGCCACACAGCAGCTGGGACAGAGAAGCAACTTCTGTTCTGTCCGAGAGCAACAGCAGAGACCCAGGAAGAGCTCTAGAAATGCCAGAGAAAGCAGGCCGGTGAGCAATATCACAAGAGCAGGAAAACACAACACAACTGGTGTTGGAAGCATGAAGCACAGCTGCAGCCAGAAGCCAGCCTCCGCTCCAGAGAGGCGAGCCTCTGCTCACAGGGGAGACTGAAGTCCCACCCAGAGTCCCAGAGCAGAAGAGCCAACATGTCGAGGATACAATGAAAGGCACCGGTCCTATGAATACTCAGGGAAAACACACATTTAATGAGGAAAACAACAACAAGAACCTACCCATGCAAGTACTGAAATGAATCATGTTGACATTATTTCACAAGGACTGGAAGGGTCACAGTAAGAATGCTTCAACAGATTCCCTCGAGACAATTGAAAACCAGCCTCAGCCCGGCTCTCAGCAAAGAAACAGACGCTGGCAAATATGGAAATCGTCGGACTGAGAAACATAATTGAAATGAAAAACTTGTTGGACAGACACAGTGTTAAAGTGGAGACGGCAGGAGATAAAGCCTAAACTCATGAAGACCTCAGCAGGATACATTTGAAAACTAGAGATAAACACAGTGAAAATAAACAGAAACCAAGGACCTTCGCAACCTGGGAGAGTCTCTCCTACACACCCAGACTATCTCACAGCCATATCTTTAGAGCTCCAGAAGAAAACGGGAAGAGGGTGGGGCTCAAGAGTCCCCAAATAAATGGTGTCTGTCAATCTCCCAAAGTTGGCCAGAGACATAAAACCTCAGAGTTCTAAGGGTAAGCGAAGCCCAACAGGATAAACCGAAACAAATCAACACCCAAACACAGTAGTTCAACTGCCAAAAATAACTAACAGCCTAAATACATAACAAACAAACAAACCTCTGAACAGCCTGAGATTAATGCAGTGCCTAGAGAGGAAGACCAGTTGAGGGACAGAAGATCTGCAGTCATGAAGACCAGAAGTCAGTGGCATGGTTTACAAGTGATTAAAAAAAAAAGAACATCTGTCAGCCATAGTTTCTATAGCTGAGAAAATTATCATTCCAAAATGGAGGGGAGAAACAAAGGGGGGTCAGTGAATGGCTCAGTGGCTTAAGGCACTTGCCGCCAAGTCTGATGACCTAAGGTCCATCATCAAATCCCACACAGAAGAAGGAGAGAACTGACTCCCAAGGGTTCTGATTTCACATGCATGGTTGGTGGCTTCTGAGTGTGGATGTGCACAGCACACACACACTAAGTAAACCTAATAAATTCAATAAACACAAAAATGAAGAGGGCCCAATCAAGATGGATCAGTAGGTAAAACGCTTGCTAGGCAAGCTTAAGGACCCAAGTTCAAATCCCCAGAGCCCATCTGAAGCCAGATACGTCAGCATGCACTTCTCCTTCCAGCGCTTCTATGGAGAGATGGGAGCTAGTCAGAGTTCTGAGAGCTTGGGGGCCAGTGAGCCTGGCTTTCTCAGTTCAACAGCAAAAAGTAAACTCAGTCTCAACAAGACAGAAGGTAAGGACCGACGCCCCAAGTAGTCTCTACCTCCACAGGTGTTCAGTGGGATGTGGGCAGCCACACTTACTTCAGACACACACAGGGAAGGGACAAAAGACATTGTCACGTGAAGGAAAGCTACGACCTTGTTATTTGTTCATCTCTGAGTTTAGGAGAAAGGGGGACGTGAGACGGATGTCCTGACTGAGCACCCCACAAACACTTATTCGTGTCGCTTTGACCAGTTGTGAGTTAGAAAAAACTTTAAAAAAACAGTGAATGAAATTAGTAACAGTAACAAATGTAAAGAGTAAAAAGAGGGGCATCCAAGTGGCTTAGTTCATAAAGTGTATGCTGGGCAACATCCTGACCTGAGTCCCAGTGCTAGGACCAAGGCTTTAGGAAAGCTTGTAGTCCTAGTTCTGGGGAGATAGAGACAGGAGGATCCCCGGGGCAGTGGATCTTCTTGCTCTGTCTGTTCACTAATATGGCCATATAGTGTCCAGGACAAGCCGCACAGTGAACTAGAGGGACAGAGGCATATACAGTACCACGGCCCCCAGAACTGGTGGAGGGCCTGAAAGAGCCTCCTCTAACCCTGTGCTAGGGACAGTTCTTTTAAAAAGACTTACTTTATTTTATGTCTATGCATGTTTTACCTGCATGTATGTATGGGTATCTTGTGCATGCCTGGTGCCCTCAGAGGTTAGAAGAGAGAGTTAGAGCCACTGGATCTGGAGGTAGCGATGGTTTGTGAACCACCATGTGGGTGCTGGGAACCAAACGGGTCCTCTGCAAGAGCAGCTGGTGTTCTTAACTGCTGGGAGTGGGGAAAGACTGGACATGAGAGAGTGTGGGAGAGACTGACTGATCATAGAGCACAAGAGAAGAGAGACAGAGAAAGCGTGAGTGAGCAAGAGACTCAACACAGGTCAGAAGTAATACTTAAGGGAGAATTGATGGACAGAGAGAACCAGTATCTGCAGTTTTGCTTATTTGGTGTTGGTTGGTTGAGACAGGGTTTCTCTGTGTAGCCCTGGCTGTCCTGGAACTAGCTCTGTAGACCAGGCTGGCCTTGAACTCACAGAGATCCACCTGCCTCTGCCTCCCGAGTGCTGGGATCAAAGGCGTGTACCACCACTGCCCGGCTAGCATCTGCAGTTTGTGCAGACCTGGACCGCACATCACAGATTTGCATGATGTTCTGTGCCCAGGGACATTTTTTTTCTTAGCTTTCTTCATGGTAGGAAAACATTAAAAAGAAACTGAGATATCTACAAAAGAAAATTGGTCAAATAAATTGTCCTACAGCCAAACTGCAGAACACTCTGCCAGGGTTCAGAGAACATGCCTTACTGGTGAGATCAAGTTCCTGCATTAAGTCTGAATAATGAAGTTACACTGGGGATGTTATTTCCAACGCCCTTTGAATGTGGGTAGAGACGTATGAACTCATGAAATGTTATTGCAGGATGGCCAGCTCAGCTATTCCCTGGGAAGGAAGTGAAACTGAGTGGAAATCAGGTTTTCAACTTTTATTATTCATACCTCATTATTATTTGGATGTTTATTTATTTTTACACATTACATGTGTATGTATGGGTGTGTGTGGAAGATGGAGGTCAACCTCAGACTACTGCCCCAGTTTCTGTCTACCTTTGACTTTTGAGACAGGGTCACTCACTGAACCTGAAGATGTCTGTGGGGTCAGGCTGTTGGATAGACAAAAAATCACCTGCCCTCCTCTATGAGGGTCTGGCGGTCAAACTTGGTCATGATTGTGCAGTCAACATTTTACCAACCGAGCCATCTCTCAGCTCCCTGTGTAATTTAAAAATGTAAACAGTAACGAAGCCAGGAGGCCCCCAGGCACCATGTGACAAAGACAGGGGTGAGAAACGATAGCACAGCAGCAGCCCCTCACCCGATGTCGGCCCTAGGGTAGAACCAAGGGTCCATATTCTGTGGAGCAGCAGGGGTTTGAAAAGCCAAGTGGGGGCCACCACACAGGAGTCCTGCACCCTGGAAGCTGGAGGCGGTGGGGGCTGTTGTAACTCCAGGCTACTCAGCAGTGTTCCAGGAGGCCCAGCCAAGGTGGGCTTTTCTGTGAGGGCAGTAGAAAGAGCCTTGCAGGCCCAGCAAGGGCACCTGGCCTCGGATCTCACTGCTGTGCCCTGGGCTGAGCAACCAATGGAAGCCTGGATTTGGGGAAGCTGGAACAGAATCTGCCTCCCACTGCCCTGAGGCAGGGGAGTACCTCTACAGGAGATACTCTTGGAAATTTGCACAGAGCTCCTTCTCAGGTTACCTCCTTTCCCTGTGGCGGGAGTCCTCAGTTCTACACCTACATCTTACAGCTGTTTATCACACAAAGATGAATTCTCACTTATCAGATGGGGAATGGAGGCGCAGGGCTCATAGTGACCGTCCAAGGCAGGTGGAGGGGAGAGATGCTGGGCTCTTGTCAGAGGGTTTGATGTGAGTGTGTGGTCCTGCATCTCCTCACCACTGACAGTATGGTCAGCTGCATCCCAAGGACTTGCTCTGCCTGGCCTTTCTCTAGCCTGGCACTATCGTGTGTGTGTGTGAACCTGGAAGGCTGTGTCTCTGCTGGTGAAGGAGACAGACTGCACGTCAACCCGTGTAGGAAGGGGACTAAGAGTTGTTGTTGTTGTTTTTAAATGAGATGTTTGTTAACTTAAAACATTAAGTTTTGGTGTAGTATTTTATTCATTAATAAAAAAATCAAAACTAGATTCAAATGCTTGGCATGGCCTACAAACTTTGCATGATTTCAGCTATCCCATATCAGTACCACACCTACTATTAGTAGTAGTAGTACTTAGTACTAGCAGTATTAGTATTAGTACTTCCATCTACTCACTATGCTCCAGTCAACCTCCCTAAGAGCCCTGCATACAAGACCTTTCCTGACCTCACTGACTGCTCTTCACTGTCCTCTCTACCTGGGACAGTCTTTCTTCCATTTAGTCATATCATGGTAGGCTTCTATCCTTCCTCAGATCCATCTTAAATATCATGTCCGGCTGTGGGATGTCTTTCTGTATGCTGTGAATATATGTTGTTTCCATTGGTTAATAAATAAGCTGCGTTGGCCTATGGCAAGGCAGGTTAGAGGCAGGTGAGAAATCCAGGAGAGAGACAGGAAAGAGAAAGGCAGAGTCTAGAGAGAGATGCCAGCCACTGCCAGGAGAAGAAAGATGTGAAAGTACTGGTAAGCCATGGCCACATGGCAACGTATAGATTAATAGTTACGGGTTGAGTTAAGTTGTAAGAGTTAGCTAGCGAGAAGCCTGCCATAGGCCATACAGACTGTAAATAATATTAAGCCTCTGAATGATTATTTTATAAATGGATGAAGGACTGAGGGGCCGGGTGGACCAGAGGAATTTGGCTGTGGGGCTGTGACCTCACCAGGAGCCACTGTGAGCTGTAGACTCTGTTCTTATAGAATGCTGGCTGGGGTGTGCTCTCCTCCTCACACTGCAGAGAAGCTGGTACATGGCTGGAGAGTGACTGCTCAGACTTCAGTTGTGACAGACGTGGATAGTGCTCATCTCTCAGCAATGGATATTGATCCACTTTGACCTGAAGATAGAGAGTTTGTTTCCTGTTTCCTTGGTTTTGGTTTGTGGGTTTCAATTTATATCTTGTGTTATTGTTTTGGTTTGGGTCTTTTTTTTGTGTGTGTGTGTGTGTGTTTTATTTCATTTTTTATTATTACCCATTTTTCTATTCTTAATTATTCATTTTTCTTTGACATTTTTATATATCAGAGATGTAACAAAAATGACCATTATGGCACAAAGGAGGGAGCTATGTTAAAACATTTCTCTTTCTTTTTAATCAAAACTAAGTTAATATTAATCCAACGTAGGTTTGGGTGCATCATTAAAACAACCAGCAAGAAAGTAATTAAAACAAAGATTACAAAGCTAGGAAAGGATTTAATATGGAAAACCAACATTTTAGTATTTTATACAACATTAAGCCCTCTAGTTCAATAATTTCTATGCGGACCTTATTTATTCATTGTTGTGGAATATTTTGATTGCATTCTGATGCTCCTGAGACTGGCAATAAAGTTTGCTTTGAATCAGAGGGCAGAGCTAGCTACTAGCTGACCAAAATTAGCCACAGAGGTTTTGGAGGACCAAGGACTGATAGAGAGACACAGGAAATAGTAGAGCAGAGCTTGGAGTCTCAGCCCTTTTGGATTGAGGAATGAGGGGAGGTCACTGGCCACTTTCGGATCATTCAGGTTCTTAACTCATTTGATTCTCAAGTTTTTATTGATAAAGAATAATTACATAAATGCTTTATCAGGGGGAAATGTGGAAAAATCTTTTTGTACACTGTGAAGATGTATCTTTGCCAAGGTGCCTTCTGGTTGGTTTAGTAAAAAGCTGAACGGCCAATAGCTAGGCAGGAAGGAAGAGGTTCTGTGAGAGGAAGAGGGGATGAATCTAGGAATGAGAGACACCAGAGGACATAGAGAGCAGACAGGACATGCAAGATGGAGTAGAGGTTAAAAGCCCCGAGGCAACATGTAGATGAATAGAAATGGGTTAATTTAAGTTCTAAGAGCTAGTGGGACAAGCCTAAGCTATAGGGGGAGCTTCCATAATAAGTCTCCCGGTCATTTTTGTGAACCCCGCCCCCCAAAAAAATCCATGTACAATTTATTTATTTATTAACTTGGGTTTTTTGAGACAGGGTTTCTCTGTGCAACAGCCTTGGCTGTCCTGGAACTCAATCCATAGACCAGGCTGGTCTCGAACTCAGAGATCCACCTGCCTCTGCCTCCTGAGCGCTGGAATTAAAGGCGTGCGCTGTCACTGTCCGAACTATGCAAACTTTATTGCCTCTGTACTTGCTTTTTATCTGTTTGAATTTGATTTCCCATCTGGTACCATTTCCTTCCACACCGAAAGACTTTCCTAGAATTCATGAGGCAGGCTACTAATTCTTTGTCTTTATCTGGGAAAGCTCCATTACTGACAGTTTGGTTGGGTAGAGAATTCTTGGCAGACCAAATTTTCATTTCAGTACTTTGACTAGTTCATCTCAATGCCTTCTTACCCACCCCAGAGAACTCAGCCTTATTTGAATGTTGGTCTTTGAATGTGCTGACTTCGGTGTTTGTCTTACAGCAGGTTAACTTGGCTGTACCTAGTACTTCTTTGACTTATCTAATTTGGAATTTGCTGAGATTTTTTTAAAAAATTTTTTATTTTATATACATTGGTATTTTTGCCTGCATGCATGTCCAGAGTGTTGGGTCCCCTGGAACTGGAGTTACAGACTCCACATGGTAAGCTGCCATGTGGGTGCTGGGAATTGAACCCAGGTCCTCTGGTAGAGCAGTCAGTGCTCTTAACTGCTGAGCCTTCTCTCCAGGCAATCTGTTGAGATTCTTGAGTCTTCAGGTTATCCTGTGGTAACTCTCCATTATTGCATCACCTTTCTTTCCTTTCCTTGTTGGAGAACTAGTATGAGTGTTAGTGAATGTGATGTTCCCATCAATGACATGCTCATTGTTCTCTCGAGCCTCAGCAGCTGTGATTACCAGCATGAGCACAGAACATTGAGCCTTTCACAGTCAGCCTGTCATGGAGGTGGGCCTGGGCTCACAAGGCCCCGTTCTCCCTAAGGATATACATACAAGCAGCTGACAGTTACCCAAGTCTGCCATTGTACTTGTAGATGACTGCAGTAACGTCGCTGGCTTACCAAGCTAGACATGAGTGAACCGCTTCTTTGGTTTTTCTTTTTCTTTCTTTTTATTTGAGACAGAGTTTCTCTGTATAGCCCTCGCTGTCCTAGAACTAGCTCTGTAGACCTCGAACACACAGAGATCCACCTGCCTCTGCCTCCTGGGTGATGGAATTATTATTATTATTATTATTATTATTATTATTATTATTATTATTATTATTATATTATTATTATTATTGTAAGACAGGGTCTCATGTAGCCCAGGCCCTTGAATGAACTTGAATTTCTGAGAGTATTGTCTGTACCTCCTGAGTTCTAGGACTAAAGGCCTGTGCCACCACAGTTTAGTTTCTTGGGTCTTTTGTTGGTGTCTTGTCTGAAGTGGACAGATGTCTGTTCATGTCTTCCCAGAAGCTCACACAGTAACTGGGTCTGACCTAGGGGCTACAGGGATGTTGCACTCTGAACTTCCTGTGAGTACTAGGTAGGCCCCTGCTGAATGAAGCTGGAGGGAGCGCACCAACGGGAGAGGTGCCAGGAATACAGGTGACCCGCCGTTTCTGGACCTTTTCTTCCCAGCAGACAGAATCAACTGCTGTTTGTAAACTCTGAAAGCTGTGTGTCGCTGTCACTCAGCCAGGCTTCCTTCCCCAGCTGAGGAGCAAACCCAGGCCTTATGCTTGCTAGGCAAGTACTTTCCCATTGAACTAAGTCTCCCACCTTTGCCCCAGCATTTTTATAGTCCTAAGCAGCCAATGTTTAAAGTAGTAGGAACCTAAGAATTTTAAGACAGTATATACACTTTGGTTGGGTAGGGAGATGGGACTAAGAAATTAAATTATTTTCTAAAACAAAAGAAAAACATACAGGCACAAAGAATATTGCCTCAGATTTGCAAAAAGGTTAAAAGAGAGACTGCTGGGCTGAGCATGTTGCTATACAAACAGATACATATTCAAGAATATAGGCTCTTGGAGGTTTATTTCATTAAAAACCAAAACGAAACAGACCCATCCCCGACAGGACCGTACCCTCACAGCAGCAGCAATCACAAGGCACGTATGAAATAGAAACATTAAAAATGTCACAGATCACTTAAAAAGGTGCTGATCACTGTTAACACGAATGCACATCATAAAACGACGTTTAAATGACCGGATTCCTCTGCCTGTGCAACAAGGGAAGGGTGACGGCCTTCCATGGACACGCTCCGTGGCACATATCACAAGCCTTCCCACCATTCACCATGGTGGCCAAGGAGACCAGCAGCCAGTGTACAGCTCGGAAGTCACTTTCAGAGCATTCCTGTTTTTGAGGCATCTGGAATTTATAGGATGAAAAGAAGTTCTCGTTTTTCTCAGCTTAGAAAAAGCCCACAGTTCTCTGCTCCTGGACAAAACCACCATGAAAAAGGACATCTGACATATTCAAAAATACCCAGGGCATGATTTGGGGGCCAGAATAATAACCCTCTTCCCAAAACCGACCAGAGAATATATAAAAATATAAAGTCAATTACACAAAAATAAAATAATGTTTGATTCAGATTATTGCTTAGGAAGCACTATGAATATTTTGTTAGTGAAGCTCAGACTAGAAATGATACCATTCAGTAACTAGTGCACATAAGGTTCTAGGGTTCGAATACACTCGCAGAAAGTGTTCTCCACACAGCAGCCACCACTGAGCTCCACCTGAGGGACTTGGGAAGAAGACGCAGTTGACTCCCTCTCCCACAGTAACTGTGGTACATGGAGAGTTCCTCTTAGCTGCTAAGTACTTTTCTACAAAATATGGAGGAGGCTTATGGATTCATTACCACAGGTGGGGGAAGGAAAACTGAGGCTCCAGTTTTAAACGAAAACAAATGTAAATGACAGACAGTAAAGCATCCAAACGGACCAAACGGCACAATGTAAATACAGTTCTATGCTGTCATCTGTCTTCTTATAAAAAACCATCCGTTGATTACAGTTGCGCCCTCAAGCCACAGCTGCAGCGCCGGGCAGCAGCAGCACTCCGCTCCCTGGCCAGCTGGAGGTGTCCCAGCAGTTCTGCTGCAGTTGATGTGGCAGGAAGCATCGGCCGCAGCCTACAGCAGCACAGCCTGGGCGGCCTCCCTGATGGTGGACGCAGCCCTCTCCAGCTCCTCCTCCGTCTGCTCCACTGTGACCACAACCCTGATGCTGAGGAAGACAAGGCACAGTGAGGAGGCGGGACACACACCAGTGCTGGGGACCATTACAGTTCTTCAGGAAGCCCACCCTTGGTCCCTCTACCCACCGCTGCTCTCCTACCATGCAGCAGCAGGCAGCAGCTGTGAGGGATCCGCGGCCTAACAGAGGTCTCTGTGGCCACGGGCAGAAGCTATGCCTCCTGGCTGTCCCCACTCACCTGCATCTAGTCCGAGTGTTTTGTTTTGGGGCAGCCACTGGGGCTGGGAAACCAAGTCCTCTCAACACCCTACCACTCTAAGCAGTCCTGGCCCAGAGCAGGAAGTCAACATTTCTCACACCAGTGACTGCCTGGTTGCTCCTATTTAATAATTCAGTTGAAACATGAATGCCTACGTCAGAAAGCAAAGCAGACATTTTCAAGGAAACAGGCGGATGAGGCAATGCTCCTCCTGTCCTCGCCAGCACTGGCTTTAAGCACTAGGTATGGTCACCAAGGACACAGAACAGGCGTGGCTCCTGTCTTAACCCTGTGCTCTGAGAAGGAAGCACAGGGAAGGTGGGCACAGGACAGGACAGGTTGGAACTTTAAGGCGTTTGAGCAGCAACTTCAGTGACCTCAGTTCCGATCTGACCTTCTGCATGTGAGAACCCCTCCACCCACACGGAGTCTGTGCCCTAGTCCATGGCATCTTACACTCTGTGCTCCAGGGTGTGCCACTGCACACCCCAGGCAATTAGTGTCTCACCTGCTGAAGATCATGGTACCTACCAGGGTCCTCTTGGGCAGACAGTGCTTGGCCCAGGGTGGGACCACACGCCAACAAACCCTCTAGCAATCTACTCTACAAATACCACACTCAGCCAGAGCACTGTGATACCTATGCGCTCAGGACATTAGCCTACAGTGTGGAAAAGTCACAGACAGCAAACATACTTTGTGTGTCATGCCATTAGACCCTACTAACACGAGCAATCAAATGCTCTCCTGGGAGTGCTTTCCCATCATGGTGGATCTGAGGGGAAAGCATCAGAAGCTGGGGACTGTCTGCACTTGACGCTCCGAGGTCAGGGTGTCACCTGTTCTAGGAAGCCTCCGCATCATTCCAGTCTCCTCTGTGACCTCTGACCCAGGGCTGTGGTGATCAGGGTGTGCACTTCCTCTGATTAGTGTAGGCCCTTTGAGGTCAGAGTTGTGTCTCTACAGCCTATTCAAAAATCCCAATCCCCCCTTTGCTTGGCAGTCCTGGGGTAGCTTTGGTGTCCACAGGATGATGCATCTAGAATCCAACCAGTGCAGCTAGGAAGGTGACCACATCCAGGCTGCTCCCTCTCTCTAGTGTCTCCACAGCACAAGTTACAGTTGGACTCCAGTTGTTATTACATACTGCCAAGAATATGTCATCAGTTCATTCTTGGGTCGCCAGATAATCCTTTGAGTCACCTAGGTGGACACTGAGTCCTGAGATGCTTCTCAGTTAAAACAAAAAGCATCTAGATGAGAGGTGAACTCAGGTATGTGCTGTACTTCAAGGCCATTCTTATCCTGCAATAGTCTTTCCAGTTTCCCACCATGACATATTTCAGAGTGTAAAGCGGGGAGGTAGCACTGTGCTTTGACATTAACCAACCTTGGAGGAGGAAGGCACTTCTCTTCCTTGTCCAGGTAGCGTGCCTGAGTCAGCGCGATGCCCTTGTCCATGCACTGTAGGGAGAGAGGGGTACAACAATCCAGACTCAGACCACAGGCGAGACCTCTGCTGCTCCACAAGTACCTGTCATCCACAGCTCCACTCAGAGTTCTAGGAGACAAAGCTTATGTGCCCCCACTGTACTCTCAAGGGGAACTCTTCTTTTGGACTCAGACCTTCCTGTAATGGTAGATGTGCTGGGCTTTGGAGTCGGGTGGCTACAGAGCCTATGTGATTCGGGAGAAATGGCTAGGCTCTCTAGAGACTGTACATCTGATTCTACACACTCTGACCCAGTCTTCAGTTACACAGCCAAAGACAGCTAGAGTCCACCGTTTCAGACAAAGCAGCGTGAGGACGCAGGGAGGCCAGGAGCAAAGCCCTGTGTGTGGACAGTGTTGGCAGGACTGTATCAGGACTGTATCAGAGAGCAGCTGTAGGAGGACAGGCACCGGGAGACCGTCCATGGTTCCATCTTGGCAAGGTGCTCCCAGGCACCAAAGAGACTGGTGCTGACAAAGACTGTTCTGAGCTTTCCTATGCATCAATATCACTGATTACGTGGATAACTGAAAAGCCTCCACTGTAAAACAGAAAGCCCACAACCTTGAACGAAGGAAGAGTTTATACAGAGTTCCTTTTGGGTGATGACAAGTTTGGAATTAGACAGGAACAGCTGCAGAACGCCGTGAATACAGCAAAGGCCGCTGAACTGCAAGGTTCCAAGAGTTGTACGGCTGTATTTACTGTGTGTGCCTGTGCACACCTGAGTGCATGCATGATGCACAGGGCAAGGCACGGTGCACAAGGAAGAGAACGATCACCTCCCAGGCCCAGAGTTAAAGCATCAGCCCGAAGGAAGGTGGCCACAAGCTTCAAGGCAGAATGGACGACGGTACAGACGGCAGCACAGCCACCTGCTCACTTCAGAAACAGGGAGGAACCTGGAAGCGTGCCGGCCTAGTTAAGAGACATCCCAAACCACAGCTGTTTGTGAAAACAGTGTCCTGTGAAGCAACTCAACACAAACTTGGTGAAAGTTCTCAGGTGTGCAAAGAGTCATCGGAGCAATTGTACTCTGACCCCCTTCTCTAGATACAGGTTAGAGCAGGAGTGTGGGGCAGGGGTCAGGAAGATCTTAGAGGGGAGGTTGTGAAGGAGCTGTGAGGCTGTGTCCATGCTGGATTTCTCAGGGTGATTTCCCTAGATAGCCAGTGACGTAAGAGAGCCTGCAGATAGATATGACTTGGGAACTGTGGACTGCTCATGGGCTTGCATCTTTATTATTAATTGGCTCCTGTGTGTGTACACCTGTATGTGTGTAGTGGAGGCCAAAGGACAACCTGGCTCTTGTTCCTCAGGCACCCTCCACCTTTTTGAGACAGGGTCTCTCACTGGCCTGATGCTGACCACAAAGACCAATCTCTCCAGTGTTGAGATCAAAAGTATGTGCTGCTATGACTGCTTAAAAAACAAAAACGATTGCAATCAGATCCACAGGACCTGAAGTCAGCAAGTGCTTTACTTAGTGTGGTAGTTTGAGTGAGGACAGCCCCATAGGCTCATATACTGAATACCTAGCTCCCAGTTGGTGGAACTGTTTGGGAAGGATTAGGAGGTGTGGTCTTCCTGGAGGAGGTGTCACTGGGTGCTGGCTTTGAGGCTTCAAAAGCCTCCTGCTATTTATTCAGTGTGTTCTTCTCTGCCTCCTACTTGTGGATCAAGCTGTGAGTTCTCAGATGTTGCTGCCACTATGCCTTTTCTCCATCATCATGGACTCTAACCCTCTGAAATGGTAAGCCCAAATTAAACACTTTTTACATAAGCTGTCTTGGCTGTGGTGGTTTGTCACAGCAACAGAAAAGTAACGAACACACTGAGCCATTTCTCCAGCCCCATCTTCTGGTTTTGTTCTGAGAAAGTCTGTGCATGCAGTCTGCTCATGTTCATTGCTTGCACATGAGCCGCATGTCTCTGAAAAGCAGCTTCACTGTGCTAAGGAAAAGAACAGAATGGGGCTAATAGAGAACAGATGTACTGGCATGAAGATCACTCCAACCACAGGGCAGTGCACAGAGCACAGTCCAGGGAAGACAGGAAACAGCAGGCTCCTTTTACGGGCTGCAACACAGGCACACAGCTTTTCTGGAGCCTCTGCTCTGTGTCCACTGGCCTGGGTCTACCAATGAGAGCAATCCTGTTGAAAACAGCAGACTCAACAGACACATGGATGCAATACAATCCACTTGAGATGTACTGCCCTGTCTTTTTAGTTGGTTTTAAACGTGTGCATCTGCTTTTACCTTTGTCTAAAAACTCCAACCCCAAACTTATTTTTATGTCTGTATACATCTAGGGTAAAGCACTGAGGTAGTAAAAGGGTGGAGGGATGCTCTGTCCCTTTAAGGAAGTCTGTCTTTCCTCAGGCCTGCAGAGCTGAGCCTGAGAGGACATGTGTGATGTGTCCTTTTCCAGCCAGGCAAGTACTGCTAGCCTGATCATCATACTCTGACAAGTGTCCATAATTAAAATCTTAGATTCTGGTTGGTTTGATTTTAATACAGTGATCCTAAGAGGTTGTGTGTCTTGTGCAGCCTCCACAGACTCTCACTCCAGATCACACAATTAAAACATGGTAGGATGAAGGATGGTCCAGGAAGCTTATGCAACCACAAGAGGTCTTTACGTACCAGCTGCACACTGAACACAACGTGACCAGCCAGTGTCCTCCAGGCATGCCACAGGGATGGAGGAGGTTGGTCGGGGTATCATTTTATTTACTTTAAGGAGCCTGGTGATATTGTCTCAGGGCAATGACAGGGGGATGGGGCCTTTATTTCTCCTCAGGGGCACAAAGGGCCCGTGCCAGGTTGCATGGGAAGGCTGCATGAGCCCAGGTGCGCATCCCCAGTGCTGTAGCACACTGGGTTTCTGCAAGGAGAGGGCAAGAGCCTGAAGAATGGCAGGAAGGCCTCAGGAGAGGCAGCTACTGCTGGGAGGATGGGCCAAGGCACTGCCCAGTGAGCACATGGGGTCAGCAACTTAGCAGTAATTAGTAAAAACGAAGAGTGAACATCAAATCAGTAAGGAGATTTAGTCGGGAGTAGTGGCTCACCCCTGCAATCCCAGCGCTAAGGAAGCTGAGGCAGGCGACCTAGGTGTTGGAAGTCCAGCCTGGGCTACACAGTGAGTTTCAGGCCAGCCTGGTGACAGAGTGAGATCTTATCTCAAAAATGCAAATGGTGAGTGGGAGAGTGTTCTGCAGGGCTATTCAGGAGAGAAGCTGAGCACAGACATACACAGGGCAGCAAGTTCACATCAGGAGCTGAGTGACGCAAGCGGAGAGAAGACCCAGTGAGCTCAGCAGGGCTGGCTGGGAGGGTCAGGGCTATTAGACAGTCCCCAGCATGAGTGTGGTAACCAGCTGCTTCTGGCATACCCCACGGTGGGAGGTATTCCTGAAAATGAGGTAAGCGAGGGTGGAAAGGCTGCCTAGTGCTCACTGCATAACTGCCCACTTACTTGAATTATGATCTCCTGAAGTAGCTTCACATCCTTCTCCCGAGACCCGGTGCTCTCTTCCAGCTGCAGGTGAAGTGCCGGAGAAAGGGGCTCCCCCACCACTTTTAAACCAGAAATGCTGGAGAAACAAACACACACGACATTGGTACACTGCAGGGTCACAGAGATCCCACACGTGCAGTGTAACTGTCAGTGCAGGGTCGGAGCTCAGAGCATCATGCTCGCCTAGCATGTGTGAGGCCCTGGTGGGATTCCATCTTGGGAAACCATGTGTTGGGCAAGGCCTCCCGGTCCAGGAAAGGCCTGTGAAGCTGTTTCTATGGGCACAGGCCTGGGAGGAAGGCTCCTGTTCACGGGACACTGTAGTCTTTTCTTTTCAGTTTCCCATGGGAGCCTGGGCATTGCTGCTGCTTGCCCTACATGCTCACCCTTCTCACAGCCCCTCAGCCCTGGGGTTGGCACTCTTCACCAGATACACACTGTTCTCTTCTGCCCAAGAAAGCTGTCCATACTGAGGTCCAGATCCCATTGCCTTTCTGGAGGGACCTCCCTGGAGCCTCTTACAGCAGGACATGCACCACCACGTCTATGACTTGTCCTGTTTCCTTCCTTTAGGTCTATGTACTATCACACCACCTTGCCTATTCTCTATCTAGGCTGCAGAATGTCATAGAGGCGTGATGTAATAACATTATATTTTTACTATCAACAATAGGTTTAGGTGGCGTGATTGCCTTATCTGTGTGATTCGCTTTACATCTTATGTGGATTAAGATTTTCTTCTTAGATTAACACACAGAAATCTACTATGTCAGGGAAGAAGACAGATTCCGTTAGGGTAAAGTCTTGTCCTCTGAAATGAGATGCAGGGCGACACTGTGAGTGGTCCTCAGTCAGGTTCACTTTTGCCTACACTAGCCATCTCCTAGGACACAGCTGTGATATATGCCTGTTTGAAACTGGGCCACCTGTTTCAGATTGGCTGCTTTTCTCAGCTCCTTGTTCTTAGGCCCAGGTTTCCCCTCAGGATAAAATGAAGCCCTGGGCAGCACTCAAAATGCTCCCAACTTAGGATTCAATAAGCTTTTAGTGACTGCAGCTATGGCCTAGAAGAATGTCCCAGGGAACACACTGGTAGGTGTCATGCGCCTTCAAAGGTGGGAAGTCCTGAGTCACATGGGTGTACCTCCCGAATGGCAATGTGGGTCCTAACTGCCTCTTTCTATTCCTCGGCTCTGTTCAGAATCCCCGAAGAATCCTTGGCTAGACCCACCCAATCATGAAGGAAAAAACCTTTCAAATTCATCAGTTAATTGCCTCAAGCATCTATTACAGATGGAAAGCTTGTAACGGGAACTGTGAGGTGCTGGTGGCTAATCTCACTTGGTTACAAGCCACCCCCAAACATTACCTATTTATGTCTTCTTTATTTGAATGTAACTCAATACATTAGGTTTCCTCAACAGACCGAGGCACAGGTCTGCATTCTGACCCTAAGAACTAAGGGTATCCGCAGTGTGGGGAGACCTACGTTTGTTTTCCCTAACACAGAAACTATGCAACACACTCCCAAGACCTGCCGATTTCTTAGGTTATGTCCCCTCGTGAAGAACCTTAAAAATCATGCTTTCCAATGGCACCCCTAACGACCCAGGCTTCCTTCAGTCTACGAAAGGTAGACTGTGCTCTAAGCAGATATGCCATGCATGGGGAGAGCAGGCTGGTGGAGGAAGGAATGAAACAGAGTAGCTGAAGTTCAGAAACTGAGGCGCTTTGCCTCCCAGACTATTATACACTTGGCAAACACATCACTTTACCCAGACCAGTAAATACCAAGCCCTGGGTTAGGTCCTAGGCTCAGAGCCATCAACAAGGAAGCCAGGGCCTCCATCCTGTAGTTCAGGAAGAGAGTCCCCTGCAAACACTGTCTTCACACATAGTGGAGATCTTCAAGCTCTGCTGGAGGCAAATAGCAGGAAGATGACTTCCCCAAACCCAACCTCAGAGACAAAGGAGGAGGCTCTTCCTCACTGGCCACTCTGCCTCAGCCAGTTCCACCCACTACACTTGGAAACGCTTTCAATGCTCCCAGGTGCTAAGAACTCCAAACATCTCTCCAGGCCAGGACTTCCAAACATAAACTTGGAAATCCAAGGCTGCTCTCCAGTGGATGTCTGGTGAGCAGCTGAAGGTTGACATATATCTTGCACTGAACCTCCCACTGAGTACTCCCTCCATGGTTCTAGCCAGTCCCCAAGCTGCTACTTCATTCAGTCCTGAGGGAGTGAATTAAAGCTTTAGATCAGCCATGATTCTGTCTCACTCATCCAGCAGACAAACTTGAGGCAGAGCCTGCTGGATCTCCCTGCATTATATCCAGAGTCCAGGCAGTTTTCTCTGCAATTATGAAGTTGGTCAGCCACCTTTTGTCTGTACGAATCTCCTAAACGGCACCCTGGCCTCTGCTCTTTTCGCCATACAATATGTTACGTCATATCACACAAGAGCAACTTTGTTAAGACTCCAGGCCAATAGTTGTAGGCTATCTCCTCACTCAGTCTATGTCCTCACCCACTAGCTCTCTCCTCACTTCTTGCCTCCTTGCTGTTTTGTTTGCTGTTCCCTTCCACACTGCCTGCTGACAATGGGTATCGAGTTCTGGCAAGGGTCTTCCTAGTGTTGCTACTGAGTGCACATCTTGACCTGGAATATGGAGCCCTGAATCAGGCCACAGAGGAGACACACACATCTATGAGTTGTTCACACACAGAATTATGAAATAATTTGGGGCTAAACCCTAAAGAGCAGGATATTGAAGAAAGCCTTCCAAGGAGACTAAGATGAAGAAATTTAAAGCCTTAAAAGGAAGCTGACAAGTTCATTGCAGCAGAATGCAAAGATGATAGGGTGGTCCTTGAATGAGTTCTGAAGTGGGTCCTGTTGATTCTGCACCTCTGTCATCACTGGAAACCCACAGTCCGATCAAGGAACAATCAGCTCTCGGTTTCTAGCAGAAGTCAACATGACCATGTGGAGAGAGCATGCATGACTCTTGAGACTAGCAACAAAGAGCAGAAAGAAATGGAGTCTTGACAGAAGGGAGGGAGTCACACAGACAGGATTAGACAGACACAGGGTAGAAACCCTTTCCTGAAACCCAGGAAAGGGGAGGGACTAACTACCTAGCAGAGACAACAGTCCTTAAGAAAGAAGGGCAAAGTGCTTGCTGCCTTGCGGGCACAAGGACCTGAGTTTGAATCCCCAGAACCTCTGTAAAAAATGCTGGGTGTGGTGGTGCACACTGGGATCCAGTGCTGGGGAGTTGGGAGAAAGGTGTATCTCTTAAGTTTGCTGGCTGGCCAGCCTAGCTGACTAGGCAAGTTCAAGGCAAATGAGAGACTATATCTCAAGAAACAAGATGGATGGCAAGTCAAGGGCAACAGCCAGTCATCCTCCCTATATACAATCATGCATGTGTATACACACAGACACATAGACAGACAGACAGACAGACACAGAGAGACACATACATAGGCAGACAAGACAGATTCTCTCTCTCTCTCTCTCTCTCTCTTTTCTTTGTAACAGAGGGAACACTGGCAGCTGTCCAGGAGTATGCAGGGAGTTTCTGAGTGACAGGATGAGGCCAATAGAGTGGGTGGATAGAGACAGAAGGCAGGAACAGCAGAAAGACAGTTGGACAGAGCCAGAGGAGGTGGGACAGGACTTGGAGAAAGCTGGAGCACAGGACACCTCAGGCCGGTGCTGGTGGATGTGCAGTCCTCCAATGTGCTGTGTTGTGCCAGAAAATTAATAGTGCACAGCAGCACTAGTGGCCCTCCCCCATTAACCATGTGAGAGGCATCCCCATCCAGCAGACATACAGAACACCACAGTCTGCCTGCTCTACCAACAGCTGCCCCACTCCCTCACCTGCCCTCTTTCAGCAGTGTCCATTCTCATATCTTACAAAGAAGACAGAACTTTCACAACTCAAGAGGCACACATTTCCTTAGGGAGCAAAAGGAAAGATCTAGAACAATGCCAGATCATTTCCTGTGGAACCAAAAATCAGCCTGAAGATTTTTTTCTTTTTTAGAAAAAGACTAATCATGACTAACTTGAATTTCCTAAAGTAGCAGGGACAGCAGGACTTGAGACTGTCCAGTACAAAGCACACAGTGCCGTCCTTCCTCTGTGGAGATGAGAGGAACCCTGTGCACCTGTGTCATCCCGAGAGCAGCTGTGGCTTGCTTTCCTCTGTTTAGTACAGTGCCGGGTAACTTCTAGAACAAGGCCTTGTCTTTATGACAGTGGCAAATGGCTGGTCCAGTTGTATTCAAAGGTGCATGGACTAAGTTTTTGTTTTTGTGGTTGCAATGTGGGCCAAGGGCCCAGAGCCCATAAAACTCGGAATTGTAGTTTGCTAAGTGTGGTGTAGATGTGGTTATGCTGGCTGAAAAGCACAATACTTACCCTTGTAGAGATCTATGGATGTGCTGGCATTTTTTCTTTAAAACTGCAAAAATGCCTGCACAGAAAAAAAAATTTTGATGGTATATTTAGGACATTTAATGGTTCCAGCTTATGAATTCCTCTACACGCCCAGATCCTTAGTCTGAAATGCTATGAATGCTTCCGGTGAGAGCAGACACCCAGCATGCATACCTTGCGTGCCTGGGCTTCTGACATCATCAACCGGCTCCTTCTCGCTGGTGCTGCCCACCGGCTAGAGCAGGGATGGTGGCTTCTGAACCAAATGCAGGCTCTAGTCCTTATCAAGACCTACAGAGTCCAGCTAAGACTTACTACTTTACTTCCTTACTTTGCCACTTACTACTCAGTCTGAACTCGAAACCAGTGGGTAGCAAAGTAATTCTTTAGGATATTTTTCTTTTATTCAGGGAAAGCTCAAAAGTGAAAAACATGTGACTGGAAGTCAAGACCCGGACACCCTCCTGGTGTTTATCTGAGTGCATGAGACACATCTGACTGTGTGAACTGACATCTCTGCTGGAGATTCAGGGGTGCCAGCTAGGGAAGGCCTCTTGTCCTTTCCTGTTTCTTAAATTTACTCATTATTAGTGTGCACTGGGGGTTGGGAGTCCATGCACCACTGGGCCCGCGTGCAGGTCAGAGGCCAATTTTATGGAGTTAGTTTTCTCCTACCACCTTTATCTGGGTCCTGGGGATCTTACCCAGGCTGCCATGGCTGCGCAGCATGGACCTTTACCTGCTGAGCCGTCTTGCCAACCCCGTTTTGGTTTAAAGGCTGCACTACTATAGTCAAAGGCCACTCACTAAATTCTCAGGTGTCTTTTTGCCCACTGAGTTGTCTGTGACAGACTAGCCTGAATTAGTCAATGATTCAAAGGCTGAAGGGAAAACAAGGTAGAGAACGACATCCACTAACCTCAGCACACTTCCCCAAACACTATAAGCCACATGATGACAGCCACTACACTTGGGGAAGCCCCCAGGACTGGTGGCAACACAGGTCTCCACCTTTCTGGCATTTCCCCCTGGAGAATCGGCCAGCTACTCTGGCTCAGCACCACACTCAGACCTAAAGTTCTATGCACAGTCCTGAGGCAAGTCCACTGCCATCTTCCCATAATGCCAGGCACTGGTGAGCACTCCCATTTAAATGCTGGGATGAGGCATTGCTGTAGGATGATCTGTCTGTCAAATTACTCTGATTGGTTAATAAATAAAACACTGATTGGCCAGTGGCTAGGCAGGAAGTATAGGCGGGACTAACAAAAAAGAAGAAAGAACAGGAAAGAGAAGGAGTCACTGCCGCCGCCAGGACAAGCAGCATGTGAGGATGCTGGTAGGCTACGAGCCACGTGGCAGGGTATAGATTTGTAGAAATGGATTAATTTGAGATATGGGGACAGTTAGCAGGAAGCCTGCCACGGCCATACAGTTTGTAGGCAATATAAGTCTCTGTGTTTACTTGGATGGGTCTGAGTGGCTGTGGAACTGGCAGGTGAGAGAGATTTGTTCTGACTGTAGGCCAGGCAGGAAAACTCTAGCAACAAGGCGTGGTTCAGATCTTGGTGTTTTAGACTTTGTGGCATATTCGTAGACTATTGGTTGAATTTAAAACACCTGTGCTCAACAAGTTTGGATATTGGTTTTTGTATTAGACATATGATTTCTAAAGTAATTCAGAGTTTTGTCTGATAAATAATTCCCTTGGGCTGATTCTTCCAGAAAGCAAGCTATCACCACAGTTTACAGAACCAGCTGTTACAAGACTATACCTGGATTCTCCTCCATGATGTTGAGGGCCTCGATGGCGGCAGCAGCTAGCAGGGGAGGTAATGAAGCTGAAAAGCAGTATCCTTGGCCAGAGAGCCGCTAAGGAGAAACAACAGAAACAGTCATTCTCTCTGGAGAGACACTTGGAAGGCACCGCATCTCCACAGGCATCTGAGCAGCAGTACACTGAGTGCACCATGAGGGCAGCCGAGGACACATGTAACAAACCCAAGATGCCTTCTAAAGAGACAGGGGCTTTATGTGTCTGGAAACACTCTGAGCTACCCTTTAAAAACAGGCTTTGACATAAAAACAGTACGGTCAATTATGAGTTAAAGCTTGGATTGGATTGCACTGTATCCTGCAGTGACGGTGGGGACAATCATCTGTGACTGTGCTTCATTTCTAAGGAGCATCACCTGATGGTCAACCACGAAAGACCTGCCGCAGCAGAAGCCCCCGACAGACGCTAGAGCGTTCTCCATGTTAGCACTGATTAGGTCGATGTCCTCAATCTGCCAGGAAAAAGAGAAAGCAAGTCACCGTCAAGCCCCTCTGCGGGTGGTTCTTTCTCATTAAATTTTCATACCATCCTTACATCTCACTACATCCCTACCCACACCCATTTGCTGATGTCAGCTGTCCAGCTAACTTCATGCAGCATTACCCTGTACTCTTCTTCAGCAGTACAGTGCTGCAGTGCAGATAACTCAGGGGACAGTGTATTTTATCCATCAACTTGGTGATACACAGAGAAAAACCCATCACCCACATGGTTTCTTTTGGAGAAAAGGCACCCTGTAACTCTACCCCATGGTGGTCAGCAAGGCAGCTATCACCAGCCTGAGGTACCGGGAGTACACCCCAGGGCACCTGGTCTCTCTATCTCCATTTCTTGTTAGTGAAAGGAAATTGGTCAATCTTATTCCAACTGTTTGGGGCCTTTAGTAGCTTTGCTGAACCCATCCTCAGCAGTGTTTTTGACAGCAAGCATGTGTATGTGTCAAAATTACATATAAAATATGTACACACATACTGCCACCTACACAAACATATACACACATATACATAGCACAATTGTGCATATGCACTTCCACAGAGTATATGTGGAAATTTAAATACTAAAATTGTCTTTTAAAGAACTAAAGGAATCCTTTCTGTTGTTGCTGTTTGTGTGGGGGATCTTTTATGTAGCTCATGAAGGCTTCAGTTTCCCACCTGCTGCTGTGCCACGATGCCCAGCTTCTAAGGCAATTCTTAATGACCTTAATAATATAATACAAAAGTAGCTGCTACTAGAAGAGACATGAAAAGCCAAGTTCAACACCTTATCCCCATCCCTGGTCAACAAAAATCCCAGAGGGATTGGGCTAACCAGATCCACCCAGACATCAAAGCCTCGGGAGCCTCTGATTGGCTGAAGGGTCTTTCTCATGCCTCTGACAGGCTTCCAACATGGGGAGCTTCCCCAGTGAGAACTCACACTGATCCCATAGTGCTCGGTTACTCCTCGCCCATGCTCTCCAAGGACTCCAAACGAAAGGCTTTCCTCCAGAAAGAGTCTTGCTTTATATCTGTATTTTAACTTAACCTAGGTGGTAAATAAAACTGAACTTAATGCCATCACCATTAGCAGCATACATAATGCATTCTGTAGAAAAACATTAAACTTGTAAAAGTGGTGACTGTTGACCCTCAGTATTGTAAATTCTGTATTTGCAAATTTACCTGTTAACAAAAAATCACTATCCCCTCATCCAACCTTCCGAAGGCTCATGTGTGTGGGGTGGAGAAGAAACGAGTGAACGACTGCCAACAGGTGCTCCCAGCTGAGGAGAGGTCCCTGTCCTCTGAGTAAGTGTACATTTTCACATCATTGTGTCAACACTAGAGAGTCTGCTGTTCACACTCTCCCTGCTGATGCGCTTTCTAGTATTCTCAGATGCAGCAAGGCTGAGGAATGCCTTCTGGGAAAATGGACATTGGAGAAACTTCCCTCAGCACGAGTTAGAAAGCTGTGGGCAGGAGTCCAGTGTGAATGAATCAACAATATGTATTAGATTGTTGTCTTTAAACAGAGTCACACCCAAAGCAGCTGTGTCCTGACTGCCGCTCACAGGAGCCCAGTAGCAAAGGCTCATCCTTCCCTATGTCATTTCGTGTGGTACCTTTCCAGAATATAAGTACAGTGGATATGAGAACCAACCGTCCTTTCAGTCTCTGAAACGACCCACATTAGTAACAGCCAGCAAATACCGAGTTTTAAAAAGGGAAATGTTAAGTCATTTATGTGAACAGACATACAACTTATCTGTTAAATACTTGTCTGACTACATATAAAACTTCCTGGAAAGTATAGCTTTTTTCTCAGTAGCAATTTTAATTTGGATTCACAGAACTGTTTGAATGTTAAAAAAAAGTTTTATTATGTTTATTATTATGGCTCATTAGTCTGTTTTCCACTTACTTTTATTCATTAATTTACTTTTTAAGAGAGGGATCTCACTCTGTAGCATAGGTTAGCCTAGAACTTGCATGCAGATCAGGTTGGCCTCAAACTCGTGATCCTCCTGTCTGAGTCCCCTAACTGCTAGGATACAGACACTGTAGGCACGCGGTGGCACAGATGGCTTGTTCTTCTCTGTCATCGGGCATATAAAAAATCTTTTTCCTTCAAGGTTTTTTTTTTTTTTTGGCTTTTTTCAAGACAGGGTTTCTCTGTGTAGCTTTGGTGCTTTTTCCTGGAACTCGCTCTGTAGCCCAGGCTGGCCTCGAACTCACAGAGATCCACCTGCCTCTGCCTCCCGAGTGCTGGGATTAAAGATGTGTGGTACCACTGCCTGGCAGTAGACATGTATGAAATTACTAAAGAATAAATAACATTACTGTTAAAAACCTTACCAGCAATGCATTAGGAAGTAATAAATGCATGTTTGCATGTATTTTCTCCAAGTTGTAACTAATTTAATCACATAATTTGCATGTTATCACTGTACAACCAAAGAAAGCACAGCATCTCGAGGAACTCAACTTTTAAGACAACGAGAAACAACTGTGCTCCCCCAACAACTGTGCTCCCCCAACAGTCTTCCTCTGATTCCTATTTTTTGTTGGCATCTGAGTCACACTTGAACTATTACAGGGTCAGTTACTAAGCTCTCCCTGCCAATGCAACCACAGAGATGCATGGGGTACATAAGGTGTTTGCTGTCCTATCTCGGAAGGTTCTGGTAATACAACATTATGTGTTGTACGAATCCTAAATGGTCTTATAATAAAAACATGGAGACAGATATCGAGGGTGAAAGCTGAAAGATCAGAGAAGCAGAGCTTAGACAGGTGCCTCCGCAATGGTGAGAAACTGAACAGACATGCACTACAGAAACTCACACACGAAAATTAACCTGAGCAGAAACCAAAGTGAAAGGGGAAACAACACTCAGAAGGAACAAAGGAGAAATTTTATGTAGTTGTTGATTACAAAAACATTTTTAGAAATGACACCAACACAAAACCAAAAACTATGATCAGCAAAACAGACAAACTGCACTTCATCAAAATTAAACAACTTTTTTTGGAGTGGGTGAGATGGTCTCACTGGGTAACCAGGGCTGCCCTGGAATTCCCTATGTAGACCAAGTTCACTGAGATCCGCCTGCTTCTGCTTCCCAAATACTGGGATTAAAGAAATGTGTCACCATGCCAGGACAAACAGTTTATATTGAAAACCAGTATCAAAAAAGAGAAACGCAGGCTGTGCAGATGGCTCAGTGGTTAAAAGCACTGACTGCTGCTCTTCCGGAGGACCCAGGTTCAAGTCCTAGCTCACGTGGCAGCTCACAACTATAAACTCCAGTTCCAAGGGGTCAAATGTCCTCTTCTGGCCTCTGTGGACACCAGGCAAACTTATGGTGCACAGATATGCACACATGCAAACACTCATACACATTAAATAATAAAATGTTAAAAAAAATGCGAAACAAACCCCACACAAAGGGCTGACATATCTGAATCCTGTACATGATAAGGGCACAGTTTTCCGATTACATAAAGAACTCATAACTTAATAAAAAGCAGGTACATCAGTAAAAACTGGGCTAAGCATCAGAATGGACATTTCTCCAAAGAAAACAGCCAGGAGTACATAAAAAAGACACCATCAGTCATTTGGGGAAATGCAAATCAAAACCACAGAGAGATGGCTTCATACCTGCTAGAACGTCCAACAGAGCAGCACAAAAAATAAGCTCTGTCATGTGGGCAAACTGGGACCTCTGCTAACGGGGGCAGTCACCACGCAAGAGGTGCCGCACCCCAGGATCATGAACCTATCACACAGCCCAGCACATATGGCCGCTACACATATGCTCTGAAAATAGGCCTTCAAAAGACATTTGTATAAGAACACCCACCACAGACGAGTGCGCAGAAGCTGCCCCTACCCGAAGTAACAGCACGTAAATGGAATGAACATGTTTCACAGTACAACATGGGTGAGTCTAGAAAGCATCCCGCCAGCGAAGGAAGAGAGTATGCCCCTCACAGGAAATGCCTGGAGCAAGCAGAGCCGAGGAGACATAAAGACTGGTGGCTGCCAGGAGCTAAGGGTGGGCGGTGTGGACAGTGACTACTTTACACAGTGTGGTCTGCTACATGCTGGAGCTCGATGGAGCTGATGCACAACGAACATATTGTACAGTGTGCTGAGCACTTTAAAACACAGGAAAATGGCAGCGGCTGTGGTTTCTGAAAATACTGTAATGCTTTCCCTGTTAAAGGCTGTTTTATAAAGTACGTATCATTTGTTTTCATTGATACAAAATTCTACAAATGTTAAAACTAATCTATAGGTACAGAAAATACATCAGTAATTGCCTGGGGCTGGCAATGGGTATGAAAGAACTTTCTAGAATAACAGAAGTGTCTTGTACCTTGACTGTGTTGGTGACAGTATACGTTCATACATATCTATTATCCGTATACACAAGACATCCACACACATATATCAAAACTTATCTAACAGTACACTTAAAGTGAGCTCATTTTTGCATGTTAATTTTGTTTTAATAAAATTTGTTTTTAAGCTGGGTGGCAGTGATGCACGCCTTTAATCCCAGCACTCAGAAGGCAGAGCCAGGCGGATCTCTGTGAGCTAGAGGCCAGATTGGTCTACAGAATGAGATCCAGGACAGGGACCAAAACTATATATACTAAGAAACCCTGTCCTGAAAAACCCAAAATAAATAAATAAACAAAATAAAATAAAATAATTTGTTTTTAAAAGCTAAGCATCTGCCGGGCGGTGGTGGCGCATGCCTTTAATCCCAGCACTCGGGAGGCAGAGCCAGGTGGATCTCTGTGAGTTCGAGGCCAGCCTGGGCTACCAAGTGAGTCCCAGGAAAGGCGCAAAGCTACACAGAGAAACCCTGTCTCGAAAAACCAAAAAAAAAAAAGCTAAGTATCGATTACTCTTTGAAGGCAGTATTGGCCATTGTTATCAACTTTTCTGATGTAAGAGTATGTTTATGATACCCACCAAGCAAAGTGGTGTACACACTGTTGTAGGGTATTTGTTCATACTTTGTGAAGATGTGTCTATGTTTTGCCTCACCTGCCTAAGGCACCTGATGGGTTTAATAAAGAACCAAATGGCCAACAGATAGGCAGGAGAGAATAGGCAGGGCTTCTGGACAGAGGGAGGAACTCAGAATGAATCTAGGTGTGCAGGAGATGCCAGTGAGACACAGAGCAAGTCAGACATACAAAATGGAGCAGAGGTAAAAAGCCACTTGGCAGAACATGGATTTATAGAAGCAGGTTAACTAAGTTATAAGAGCTAGTTGGGAACAAGCCTAAGCTAAAGGTCAAGTCTTCATAATAATAAATCTTCATGTCATTATTTGGGGACTGGCAACCCAAAAGGAAAGTCTGACAACAACTCATCATACGTTTATTATTATTTTTTTTTTAAGATTTATTTATTTATTATGTATACAGCACATATGACTGCAGGTCAGAAGAGGGCACCAGATCTCATTACAGATGGTTGTAAGCCACCATGTGGTTGCTGGGAATTGAACTCAGGACCTCTGGAAGAGCAGTCAGTGCTCTTAACCTCTGAGCCATCTCTCCAGCCCCTTATTATTATTTTTGTACATATAGTTCTTATTTATTTGTGTGTGTGTCTGTAAGTGTGCAAGCCACAGCTTGAGTGTGGGGTTGGAGCACAACTCTCATGGGTTAATTCTCTCATTCCACACTGTGGGTCCTGGGGCTCAAACTCAGGTCAGCCTAAACGCAAGCACCCTCACCTGCTGCGCAATCATGTCCCAGGCATCATGCTTTAAATGTGATTCTAAGTGAAAGGTCTAATTGTCAGATAATCAGCACAATAAAATAAGGACTCAACAGGGCTGCTCACCAGGTCTGGAAGAGGACAGACAGTTCCAGTGTTCATATACAATCCTTCCACGACGATGAAACGCCGAGTCACACGAGCCTTTCGAGGATTCTTTAAAAAACCAGACATCTTAACTGTCATAACTCCAAATACAAATTGTTACTCCCAAGGACTTGTGCCTCATAAAAGATTTATTTAAAAAGAAAAAAGGGCCATAATGAATTAAAACTCGACTCTTGAGATCCTATTATTTTGACAGAAACACTAGTGAGAGGAAGCAGCTCCCTTCCTCAGGCAGTTTTTAGTTTACGACGTCAGTGAGCTGACCTCACACACCACTGGAGCTGCCCTAGCAATATCAAACAATGTCCCAGCCCCAGAACGGTTGGGAGAAAGCCCAGGGAACTTAATGATGAAGCACAGACTCCAGAGTGAGTTACAAGGCAAAAACGGTCAAAATTACACAGCTAGGATTTACATATTTCAGTGGAAAAGGAGAAAAAATTGCAACGAAGACCATTATCACCACACATGGATATGGCCTGAGGAGCGGGGAGAAGCACAGATGGTACAGTGTGGTGGGAGGTGGACGATAACAGTATGAAAGGGGCAGGGTGTGTGTGTGTGTGCACACGAGCAGGTGAATTACACTACTGTATTTTCCTCTGTGTGCTGGCAAGCTCCAATCTTCCTCTCCCATCAAAATACAATGCACTCCTTTGCTTCCCCTGCTCCTTGCTGACCTATCAGTGAGTCAGGTAAAATCCAAATGTGATCTTGTCTGATCAAATACAAGGTGGTGTTCAGACAGTATGTATCTCCTACTCCGTGTACAGCAGGCCAGGAATCTACCACACCTAAGAACCTGAAGATACTGCAGGTATGACAGACTGGAAAACCCGAGTTAGAACTCAGCCCCTCCGCCCTACGCAAAGATTTCTTACTTGTGCTCCATCACTAATTGTAACAATGCTCTAGGGGTATTTCAGGACCCAGCAGGTGCTGTCTGCATAGAAGTACTTCTGCTCTGTAGGGTACACATCACAGAGACGGCCAGTCTCCCACAACTCACAACTGAATGCTGCAGCTCACAGTTGAACACTTTCAAGATGGCAGTATGGACCTGTCAGAGTCACTGGTGGAAATAGGCCATCTGCATGTCAACACACAGCATCCAGACAACTCCCTTTTCAAACATGTCCTGTTTGCTGGAGGAGTTTCTGCAGGGCTTCCTTACACACACTAGTTAAGTGCTCTACCATATCCTCATTCAAGTACCTGCTTAGGATTTCAAATAGTCAATGTAGGAGACTTAGGATGAGCAAAAATATATATGGAAGAATTCTAAAGATTAGCCATTCTATGCACTGATAGTTTTTTTTCTTTCTTTTAGATATTTATATATGCATCACTTTTTCTAAAAATCAGGATTTTACTGTAGTAATTTTAGAATCTGATTTTTAAAAATATTACATTGTGATCATTTCAAAGTTTTACTTAAAACAGTTTTACTTTGTTCCTTCGAAAGATTTATATTTATTTTATGTGTGTGGATGTTTTGCCTGCTTGTATGCACGTGCATGTGTGTGCAGTGTCCACACGAGGTGACAAGGTGGCGGCATGAGACTCCTGGAACTGGAGTCCCAGTGCTGGAACAGGAATCTGGGTCTTCTTAATCACGGAGGCATCTCTCCAGCTCTTTACAACATGGCTGTACCGGAGATATCGCCTCTTGTTGGCATACTGCCTCCTCCCTCACCATTCTCAGTGCTGGAAGCAAGCAGCTACCTTTGGTTTGCATTTTACATCACATTGTAAGGATGTGCCAATCTTGACAATTTCTATTTGTTTTCTAGAGACAGCATCTCAAGTAAGAAGATCTTTCGAAAAATAAAATGTGAAGTTATTTAATAGCCTACTCCTGGCAGAAAATTGAAATATAAATTAATTAGTAAAAAAGTGAAATTAAATTTCTAAGATACATAGTTTTCTTTCTGATTGTTATCCATAAATATCTTCATAGACTATAAATCTTATGAAAAATACACATGAAATCTGAGTATGACAGCTCCTAAATCACGCCATGAAAACCTCCAGCAGGCTGGCTCCTTAGTCACACTTCCCAAAACAGTATTTATCCTGGTGGTTGGGATCTAGTAGTTAATCACAATAAAGGCCATCTCTTTAGTCTGTTGAAAGAACTAATCTATTTGACAGTCTCAAATTCAGAATTTCTTTAGCTTTTTCTTAATTGTAGAAATACGGAACATTGGCTGATAGCATATTTAGCACAAAACGGTGAGTTTATGCATATTCAATACAACAATGTACATATTCATGAGTATCTATCACACAGGCTGACTCCTAAACAAAGATGACAGAATCATCCTGAATGAGAACGCAAATGTTTAGGAAAATCTAAATGAACACAAAACCAAGAAGGCAGTGAGCATTTTCATCAGTTACACCAGTTATGAATGAGGTGCTTGGGCAAGGTCAAACTTGAAAGGGGTGCTTGAGATGTGAGAACCAGGCTTCCAAGACAGTACACACACCATGGGGTCCTGCTGCAGAGCCACAGACCAGCTCAGCCTTTCCTATCCACACTGCCTGGAAAGTAAGTCACAATCCTCCCCATGATGCTTTGAACACACTTTCTCTAAAGTGCTGCTTTCCAATCGTGCCAGGGAAGCACTACCTAATCACCACATCTAGGGGTGCTCAAGGCTCCCAGGCATTCCCTCTTTAGGGTAGCTGCTCCCCACAGGCAGCAGGAGCTTTAGGAGGGCTCAGGATTTGATGGCATAAATAAGTGTATTCTGAATTTAATCCATGCACCCCCTTACCACCTTCGTGTGTTCTGGAGCTCCTACACAGAACTCAGAGTACTGTGTCTCCTCCAGGGCAAGCTGTTCTCCCCTCAGCTCCCAGAGAAAGCCACCTCGGCCTCCTCCCCCTAAATATGACAAGGTTCTCCAAACTGAAATACATTTAATAAGCAGGAACACCCTTACTTAGTATCCAAATGTGATCTGCAGGCACATTTTCAGTGACAAATTACCATTTCATCTATAATTCAGCTGCTTAGGAAGTACAAAGAGCTGCATAATGTTCTTCAAAAGGATCATACCTTTTGATCTTCAATCTCTTGTTCTTTTAGCAGTCGCTCCAGGTCAGCTACATCATTATGCTTAAATAACTTAATGTCACTGCGTGATGCCTGTAATCCTTTCTGGATAGCAAAGCAAGCCGCACTGTCCCTGCAAGGAGGAGAGGTACCAAATTGGGGTTAAAGGGCCTTGTCAGTGTTCTCAGAAGAAGAATGCCTGCTTTTGTAAGTTGACCAGCCTCCAGCTGTTACCGGAAACAGAGCAAACAGAGAGCGTCTGAGCACTCCGCTCACTGCTCTTCACTCTGCAAGGCCTTTTCACGCGACTACGTCACTTATCTCTTCCAGGAAACACAGCAGCCCCATCATGACTTCTCTGAGATCAGGATGTATGCTGGGGATGGCATCTGAGCTCACTCACGTGCTCCTCTTTTTCAGAACTTTGGAAAGCACTGGTGACCTGATGTCAGTGGCACTCTGTTTACCTGACTCATCACTCCATGACTCCTCCACGGGGAAAACCACTGGCAGTCAGCTGGAGGCACAGCTGCTGGTCAATAAGCACGTGACTACAGCCAAGCAGCACAGGAAACTGGTTTAAGCTCACCCACACCAGCTGCGGTTGAGTGAAGAACTTAAGACAGTTGGCCTTTGAAAGGTTATTTCCATGGCACCCTGCATCCCTCCCTGGGAACACAAACTTCTACCCAATGTTGTAACAATGAGGCATCCTCACATCTTCCACTTGGATGAGGAAATCCAGTGGAAATCAGGACTGTCACCATAACAGCAGCAATGAAGCAACTGTTCTTGGGGGTCCAGGCTGAAGCAAGGGCTGAGACTGAACACGCCTGGCATTCGGGATGACACAGTCATCTCCTACCTCCCATTTCCCCAGTGTCAGAGGAAGCCAACCCTAACAGATGGCACTGCAACACTGTCATCCGTAAAGTCCATGCTCCAGAAACACAACTCAGTTAGAAGGGGGAAAAACATCTCACAATGTTTTAAGTTTAGAATTTTGTGTTGGCCACATTTATAGCTACCTTGGGGTACATGTGACCTGTGGACAGCAGGCTGGACACGCCAGTATAGACTGGAGCCACATAACATGGAAATGCCTGGGTTCCAACTGAGCACTTCCATCAAGTATCACTACTAAGATGACTTAGCAGTGAACCCAAAGAGGCCAGGATAAAAAGGCTGCAATGAGCGGTCACCAACACACCTGAAACAAGTGAAGTCAAGCAGAAAGCTGAGCAAAGAGAAGCCACAGAGAGAATCCCGTACGGAGAAAGCATTCTGAAAAACAGATTAGTCAGTGAGATATACAGTGGACCAGAGGGAAAGAATCAGCGGACAGAAAGACATATTGAAATGAGTCAGTACATGTCAGAGAGAAACAGCCTGGAAAGAAGAGAGCAGAGCTCCAAGGACTTGGGGAGGGGCGGATGTAAAGCAGCAATCTAACATCCATGTCAGTGGAGTCATAGGAGAAGAGAAAGACATTAGAACTGCCAACTGACATGAACAAGCTGGCTAAAACCCCAATACAAAAATGACTTAAACCTAAGGTTAAAGACAGTGAGCAAAACTCCCACAGGTAAGGCCAAATGAAGAGTCACAAGGGGTACAGGGAAAGCCGAGTCTCTCCAGGCTCTCCAGGCTGTCAAATGCTTGCACAATCCAACGTGGTGTCAGCCACTTAGCATCTGTCTAGGTGGCCAAGGGACTGCCTTCATCCAGCACAGTGTGGACCAAGACTCCGTTTATGGAAGTACAACAAGAACAGCACAGAGGCATGACTTCACAGTGTCAAAGGGGAGAAAGCTAACATAGAGTCTAAGACACTAATTCCCCCATCCCCTGCCCGTCTTCAGGTCTGAGGACAGAGACCTCCTGGTAACAGAGGCTGCCTAAGTGTGTGACAGACCTCTGTAAGAGTCAGGATCACCCGTGACAGCTGCACTGACCACAGGCCATGAGTCACCCTTAGTCCAGAGCAGGGGTGTTCTTGTGCATCCCCAGCAATGTGCAGGTTTGGGGCCTTATGGTATCACATAGTTTGGCACCGCTGATGGCCACAGGTGGAGGTAGAGTACATCTATCCACAATGATTCTGCCACGGTGGACAGAATCCTGACTATATACCTGTGACTACGAGGGCAGGACGCCTGGGTCTATGGCAGGGGCTTCCAAAAATTTATTAACCTTTTTAGGTTCTACTGACTCATCCCTAAGCAACCTACCACCTATGGATTTGAGATGAATTTGGGCTTGGATCACCCTCTAGTGGTCAAAGTGTGGCAACACAACAGCCCACTTCTGGTAAACCTGGTCTTGGGGATCACAATGCTCATTCTAGAAAGACAGGCACCAGCAAAGCCAGCTTGAAAAGACCAGTCATGACTTGTTAGTGCCCAAATGATGTTTCACACCCTAACCATCAAGAGCCTTCAATAAACAGAGACCTTGGGCAGGAGCATGGGCTTAGCCATTAAGAGCACTGCTGCTCTGCAGGGGACCTGGCTTCAATTCCTAACAGTACATGGTGCCTAGTGACCACTCTTAACTCCAATTCCAAGGGATTTGATGTCCGCTTCTGACCTCTGTGGGCAATGCACACACATGGTGTGCACATATATAATGCTGACAAAACACCCACAAATTAAATAAAAATCCTAAAAAACGAAACAAAACCCTCCTGACCTCACTACACCAAAACAAGGTGCCAGAAACTGCAATCAGTATTGGAGAATCCAAAAGAGGACTTGCAGGAGGAGTTACGGGAGGATTCACGGGAGGAGTTATGGGAGGACTCACAGGAGGAGTTACAGGAGGACTCGCAGGAGGGTTTATGGGAGGAGTTACAGGAGGACTCACAGGAGGAGTCAGAACAGCCATTCCAAGGAAACCCAAGGAGCTCAGAGGAAGCATGGATAAACTTCTCAGTACTCTAACATGGAAACCTGATAAGAGGTAACAAACACACAGAACTCTGAGCTAAAAAAACCACAGTAAGTGAAATAAAAAACGTGACAGAAGGTATCAACATCAGGAAAGGTCAAATACAAGAGAGAAGTGCCGTGCTCAGAGACAGACTATTCGCACATAGTTATCTGGAGGGAAAACACCATGTGCAATGGAGAGAGCCACAAGAGCTTTGGAGCAGCATTAAAAAGCAAACATCTAAGTCAATGGGGTCAACAGGATCAAAGAATGCCATCAGGGTAGAACTTCCCAAAGAGACGGCTAGCAACACATAGGTCCAGGAAAGCCAACAGTCATCACCAGTCAGATGCAACGTGGTCAAGACTTCCTGGAAGTACTTCACAACCAGGTTCTTAAGAGGTGAAAGAGATTCTCAAGGTGTCCAAATTAGTCTCCGGCAGAATTCGCTACAGAAATTCGGACAGAACAGTGCAGGTTTTCAATTAGATGGAGAAACTAAAAACCCAGAAACTTCCAATAAAGAATTCTCTATACAACAAAGCTATCATTTAGAAATGAAGGTGAGGAGCTAGAGAGATGGCTCAGTGGTTAAGAGCACTGGCTGCTCTTCCAGAGGACCGGGGTTCAATTCCCAGCGTCCACATGGCCACTCACAACCATCTGTAACTCCAGTTCCAGGGGATCTGACACCCTCACACAGACATTCATGCAGGCAAAACACAAGTGCACATAAAATAAAAATAAATTAATTAAAAAAAAAGAAAAGAAATGCAGGTGAGTTCTCAAAAAACAAATGAACAAACAAACAGAAAGACTGAACTTCTTTTCAAAAGACTGATCTTTCTTTTGCTGGGTGGTGCAGTGATGGTGCATGTCTTTAATCCCAGCACTCCAGAGGCAGAGGCAGGTGGGTCTGAGTTTGAGGTCAGCTTGGTCTGCAGAGGGAATTCTAGAAAAGCCAGGTCTACACAGAGAAACCTTGTCTCAAAAAATCAAAAAGAAAAGAGAAGAGAAGGTGAAGGTGAGGTAGATGATCCCAGACAAGCCAGAGCAGGAAGATTTTATGTCCACCCAGATCTCCTGAAAGAATTCTAACTGGAGTCGTTCTGCATAGGGACAGAGATGTTAACACTGTAAACAATGAGGACAAACCACTCATATCTTCAATACAATTTAAAAACCAGAACAAAACTCCTGAAATAATAACTATTTAGTAGGATGAGATAGTCAACACAGAAAGATGTAAATATGATACCCCAAAAATGTAAATGGAGATTGGAGAGATGGTCCAGTGGTTAAAGTGTTGGCCTTACAAGTATGAGGACTGGAGTTTGGATTTCCAGAACCCATGTAAATGCCACCTGTAAAAAGAGCATCCCAGAGCAGGCTGGCTAGCAAGATTAGTTGTATCAGTGAGATCTGGGTTTGATTGAGAGGCCCTGCCTCATTAAAGAAAATACAACAACAACCCAGGCTAATTGCAAACATCAACCTTGGGCCTCCACATATATGTCCACACACAAGCATACACACAAAAAAAGGAAAAAAGAACATTTAAATGGGAGGAAGGGATGCAAGGGCAGAGCTTCCTTACTACTTTATTTTTGTTTAGGGTGCTTAAGTTGCAATCATTTGAAAACAGCTTGTTATAATAAAAAGATGTACTTGAAGCTGCTGACATCATCCACATAGTCAGAGGCTTTCCCCTCACAGTAAACAGCCACACCATGCATCTAGGGAATTCACCTGAGTTTGTAGACTTTCTGTGGGCAGTCAGGGACATCCCCACCCCATGGCTTCTATGCCCATTATAAAAAGATTTTTTAAATTTATTTTATGTGTATGAGTGTTTGTCTGATCATATATATGCACATGGTATGTGTACCTGGTATCTAAGGAAGTCAGAAGAGGGTATCAAATACCTTGGAATTGGAGTTACAGATAGTTGTAAGCTGGTATGTGGGTGCCGAGAACCAACCTGGATCCTCTGCAATAGCAGCCAATGCTCTTAAGCACTGAGCTGCTGCCCCTGCCTCAGCTCCTCTATCCTTAATAAAGCACTGTGGCAAGATCACAGAGACCCAGAGAGTGAGAAGGGAGAGTGATGAGGAGCATGTGACTTAGCCAGACACAGTAAGTAATGTTAGGTTGTGATCATGACTCAGGGCATGCCAGGGCCACAGAGCCGACAGGGAAGGAGATGGCAAGCCTCCTTTGGACATCAGAAACAATCATGGTGCAGGAGACTGACTACTGCACTGTCAAGCATCTTTTGGGTGAGGGTCTCAGAGCTCTTGGCTGGGGAAACCACAGAGTTAAAAAACAAAACAAAACAAAGAACCCCAGAAGACTCCTTCCTTTAGGCAGGTATTTTCCAAAGCAGGACCTGCTGAGCCCAGCAGCACAGTGCTGTTTCAGAAGGAATCTGATTAGAAGCGTAGGTGAAGGCACTTACACAAAAACAATGTCCCCTCTCTTAGAGTATGCAGGAATCGCACTGGCTATGGTGGAAAATCCATACGAATAAATGATGGCTTCTTCAGTCCTCATAAATTTTGCCAGGCGCTCTTCCAAATCCAGATGGACATCTATTTTACAAAAAAGTTAAAATAATTAAACTGTCTTATAATTCTTTTTCCTTTACCAACAAATGAAAAAAAGCACATAGTAGTTTAATTACTGCCTCTTTTACCTTATAGATAAAATGCAACCTTAAAAATATGTATTATTGCTTGTCTGTGTTTGCGCCACAGCCCATGTGAGGTCAGAGGGCAACGGTGAGAGCTAGAGCTGGCTGTCTCCATCCGGTGTTTTAGTTCTGGGGTCAAACTTGGGTCTCCAGGCTTGGCAAAAGTGCTTTTACCTACTGAGCCATTTCACCAGGAATTAAAAGCAACAACAACAAAACCACACACACACATACACACACAGAAAAAAAAAAAAACACCAAAAAAAACCCAAACCAAACCAAACCAAAAAAACCTCTAGATTAAAATAATTTAGGACCCAAAGTTCTTCTGAGACATGTCAACTGAAAGTAGCTCCCTGTCTTTAAGCATGGCAAATGGAGACCTCAGTTTAGCTCCAGGCTTCTTAAGTGTTCCAGAAGTCTGGAGTTAAGAGCTGATCCCACTGCACTGAAGCAGTGACAGAGCCTTTGCCTCCTTACCCCTACACGTGAGAACCCCACACCCACCGACTTTACTCACCTTACCCACTTCAACTTCCCTGACCGCTTTACTGAGGCTTTACCACTTACACAAACGGCCTTCACACTTTAACAAAAAGAGCTTCACACACACTGCACCAAGACACACTAGAACTCAAGTGGCCTCTTCTCTCCCAGTCTGGGTTAGCACTCGGGTGTGGCAACTGCCACCCCCAAGTATACCAGGGAATTCAAATTCATAGTACCAACAGACAGAAATGGGGTTCTGTGCAGAAGCAGTTTAAAAATGCTGGTCTAAATCCATAGAGCCACAGAGGGTGGGTATAAAGGACTAGGGGGTACAGGAAAAGAAATAGAATAGATTGTCATGTGTGGGGGGGTGAGGGGGCGCTGGAACAGAAGGAGGAAGGAGGGAATACAGGAGAGACAGCTAAAACTAAGAGCCACCTGAGGGGTAGTATGGAAACCTAATACATAGAAGCTTCCTAAAATATATACGTACACGGAGGTGATCTAAATGAAATCCCCCCAAAATGGAGTAGACAGAATCCCAACTGGCCATCTCTTGTCACCAAACAAAGCTTCCAGTACCAACTGGGTTATATTTGATTGAGCTGTTGACCAAAGGGATCCCTGAGAATCCCCAAACAATCCAGGCTGTTGCCAAGACTAAAGGTTGTTCTCCACAAACTGAGGACAAGGCCCCATTGCTGAAGACAGTACCTACACAGCTCACTGAAGATGAAGAAGTCGAGCTGGTGCCCACACAGAGCCTCCACCCCCATGTTCTCGCATCTTTGGTACAGGAAGCTACTCTGCACGCTACCAAAAGAGAAACCCAAATATCAAGCCAGCCTCAAACACTCTGATCTACAATTCCATCCTGCCTATAAGATATATGCTAGGGCAATGCCAGCACAAAGCTTGTGGGAGTCACCAACCAACACCTGAATGGCCTGAGGGCCCACTCCACCAGATGGAACCCATACCCAACACCGCTTGGGGGATCAAGAACCAGACATTCTGCTGTACTCACAGATCAGTGCCTTGCTCAGCCATCATCAGAGAAGCTTCCTCCTACAGCAGATGGGAACACATATAGAGACCCCCAAGATGGCTATTCTAGGTTGTCAACTTGACTACATCTGGAGTAACTACAATCCAGAAATGGGAGGGCACATCTGTGAGACTGCTTTTGCTTGGTTTGAAGTGGGTGAATCCACTTCTAGTCTGGACCTTTGAGGTGGGAAGACACACCTCTGATCTGGATCTTGAGGTGGGAAGACACACCTTTAATCTGGGCCACACCTTCCGCTGGAAACCTTTATAAGGGAATGGAAGAAGGAAGCTTTTGCTTGTTGCCTGCTTGCCCTTGCCTTGCTAGTACATCCATTCCTTCACTGGCATTGGAGTCTACTTCTTCGGGATTCCAGCATCTACTGAAATGAAGACCAGTCAAGACATCCAGTCTTGTGGACTGAACAACTATTGGATTTTTGGACTTTCTGTTCAGAGCCAGCCATTGTTGGATTAGCTGGACTACAGCCTCTAAGTCATTCCAATATATATATTCCTTCTATAAGTTCTGTTACTCTAGAGAACCCTGACTAATAGAACCCACAACCAGACATCATGCAGAGAGTCAGAGACCTTGGAACACTAAATGGGGTGTCTCTATTAAATCAGTCCCCTCAGGGCTCAGGGAACTCCATGGAATAGGAGGCAGAAAGAGTGTAAGAGCCAGAGAGGATGGAGGACACTAAGAAAACAAGGCCCTCGAAATCAACCCGATCAAAGCTCATATGAACTCAGAGACTAAAGCAGAAAGCACAGGGCCTGCATGGGTCTGCATCAGGTTGACCACATATTACGGCTTCCAGTTTAATGTTCTTTCGGGATTCCTGAGTGTGCAAATGAGGGAGTCTCTGATTTTTGTGCCTTCTCTTAGGCTCTTTTCCTTGTTTGTTTGTCTTGTCCAACTCTGATGTGTTAGTTTTTGTTTTATCTTATTTTATTATTAAATAATAGAAGCCTGTTTTGTTTTGATTTTGGAGATAGGATTTCACTGCATAGCCCTGGCTGTCCTGGAACTCACTCTGTAAGCAGGCTGGCCTCAGATTCACAGACCCACCTGTCTCTGTCTCCTGAGTGTTGGGGTTAAAGAGCCCCGCTGCCTGGTGTCTGTCTGTTTTCTAATGAGAGACAGAAAAGGAGTGGATCCAGATGGAACGGGAAACTGTAATCAGGATATATGACATGAGAAAAAAAATTATTTTCAATAAAAGTGGGAAAAAGAACGCTGGTATAACAGGATAAATTATAATACTGAACTGACATATCTAGTCACTGACATGTTTAGTCAATCATGGCTCCTTAAGGCCTTTCAATTCACAGTCTAAGCAATTAACTCATGCTCAGAAGGAAGGACAGTCTAGGCCACCAGACCATGGTTAAAAGCTCTCATTTGTGATCTCGGTTTCAGAAAACTATGCAGTCAGTCACACCATACTTTGGGGGCAGATGAAACATTTTTACTAACTCTGAAAGGGATTTCTATCAATTATTATGCAGGCTTCTTAGCTCTCCAGACTCCTGTCACTGGTGAGGGATAAGACAGAAAAGCTGGACATACCAGGGCTTGTACCAGGGCTTTAGAGGGAGCCTCTCGGCTAGTGGAAACAGTATGTCAGAGCATGCTCATCAGTGTTTACACTGAACACCACACACACACATACATACAGCTGTAGGAGAGCATGCTCATCAGTGTTTACACTGAACACCATACACACACAGAGCTGCAGGAGAGTATGCTCATCACTGTGTACACTGAACACCACACACACACACACACACACACACACAGCTGCAGGAGAGCAAGCTCATCACTGTGTACACTAAAGGCCACACACACAGCTGCAGAAGAGCATGCTCATCACTGTGTACAATGAACCCCCCCACCCTCCCACCCCCACCCCCACACAGCTGCAGGAGAGCAGGCTCATCACGGTATACACTGAACACCACACACATACAGATACAGTATACTGGGATGGAGAATCTGAGTGATAAATCAATGACCTGCCTAGTCCCCAAAGTTTCTCAAACTGTGGCCTTCCCTCCTACCTAACAACACAGATTTTGGCTGGTGTCAGTCTTGCAGAGCAGGTTCTGTGCTGGGTCAACAGGGGTAAGTGCAGAACTCGTTTCTCTTGATGCTAGCTTGTGAGTGAACACCTCCCCACCCAAGGGAGGGAGGCAGCAGGAAAAACCACCAAGGGCTGTTCTGTGACTGCGGATGGCCCTGTCTTCTGTGTGCAGATCCACCCAGGACAGTGAGGCCCCAACTACGCATGGAGTAAAACTCAAGTATTACCTTTTCTAACTCACATCAGCAGAGAAGAGGCCAGGACTGGGAGGTTCATGTCCACCACTCCCTAAAGTGTCTGATATTCAATGCACTCCAGCCCTCCGAGAACCTGAGACAAGAGGTCTGACCACTGAGCTGTCCCACAGCTCAGACTGCAGCCAAGCCTCCGGAGGTTCAGGCTGGGCACCCATCATTGGGTGTACATTCACACAAGCCTGAGACTGTTGCACACCTCCAATATCTCCTCTGACAAGCATGAGTAAGAGCCACACCTTCCTCAAAGGGCTTCTGGGAGGACAATAATTTAACATGATATGACACTCAGAACAGTGCCCATCTCTGAAAGAGTATTCAATTAAACCAACATCTAGAAAAAAAGCTTTCACTTCAAAAAAGGAAAGTCTGGTTACCGCTTATCTTCCAATGAAGTCATTGATTTACAGTAGTTAAAGTTTATTTTCTATAGGGCCACTTGTCCGGCCTCATTTACAGTGAGGAAACAGCAAACCTCCTTGGTTGTTTTCCAAAGGAAAGACTAGAAAACAACCAACTTCACAATAGTTCAAATTCAATTTACCATATTTTCTATTAAGAACTTACTATTTTGGGGTAAATACTATTCTTTTCCCTGTTTTTTTTGGGGGTGGGGTGGGGCGGGTGGTTGAGACAGGGTTTCTCTGTGTAGCCCTGGCTGTCCTGGAATTAGCTCTGTAGACCAAGCTGGCTTAAAACTCAGAGATCCACCTGCCTCTGCCTCCGGAGTGCTGGGATTAAAGGCATGTGCCACCACTGCCCAGAAAATAAATACCATTCTTAAAAAAATATTTCTGAGCTACTGAGTAGCTCAGCAGGTAAAGGCACTTGCTGCTAGGCCTGATGACCTGAGTTTGAGCTCCAGGATGTACATGGTTACAGGACGGAACTGACTCCTGCAAACTGCTTTCTTTAGCCACACAGGGGCTGTGGCACACACCCCTTCCCAAACATAAATAAATGAGTGAAAATTCCCAAGACAGAGGAGACGTTAGCTTGACTACTTAGGAGGCTGAGGCAAGAAGATCCCAAATGAAGGTCAGCCTGGACAACTTAGTGAGACCCTGCTGGGATATAGTTCAGTGGTACAGCGCTTGCCCAGCATGTGCAAGGCCCTGGGTTCAATTCCTAGCAACACACAAGCAAGCATGCACGTGCATAATTCTTCCTAAATTATTAATATAATTAAGTAAAAACAAGAGCACTTGTGTATTCTAATGTCATGAGAATGTCTCACACCCAGGACGCCGTGTTGTTCTTACTGAAATGCTCTAAGCTATGTGCCTGAGGACGGCTCCCACACCTACAAAACCACAATCTTACGACGAAGAAAAGCAGCAATCTAGGACTCTGAAGAGCGCATGCTCTTCCTGGCCCCCAGCTGCAGCCCAGTTGATTACTCACACAAAAACAGAAGGAAGGCAAGGACGTTCACTGCTGAGTCCGTCACACAGTGATGCCTTTTGATTCAGACTGAGACTAAGAAGCCAGTGAGGATTATGTGTAAGAATGGCTTCCATGTACCCAAACAGGGAGACACTGGAACAAACAGGCACAGCACACCCTCCTGGACACACAGGACCTGACTACCCTGGAGGGAGACAAGATTCTCAGCTCTAAACCACAAAGAAGTGAGTGGGAAACATTTCAATCATGACTTTCTATCTCCTTTTAAACCACAATGAACAACACACACTAGCTGTACAAATCAGTAGATTTGTGTGTGATTTCTAAACATGGTATGCGTCCTGTGAGCTGGTCACTGGAGGGACTCAGAAGGACTCAGAGTTCAGTTCCCTCTGTCGTACTTCTGGGAGGAAGGCCACATTTACTCTAAAATCAGACAAACTTCAGCTCAGTCACCGCTCCACAGTCTTTCTGTATTAATCATCTAACAGATATGTCTAATAGATATGTTACCATAAATGGTTAAAAAAAAAAGGAAAGAGAGAGAGAATTCAAAAAAATCTTATTTTGTATGTGTATGTGGGTACAGGTGTGCCATGGTGCATCTGTCATGGTCAGAGGACGACTGAAGAGAGTCAGTTCTCTCTTCCCACCGTGTGTTCTAGGGATCTACCTCAAGCCTTGGGGCTGGGCAGCAGTGCCCTAACACTGAGCCATCTCACAGGCCTAGGGGGATATTTGAGCAAGGAAAGTTACTTCTACTGTAAGAGGTTTATGTTCATTATCTACAAGTTAAGAGAAGATCTCAAAGGGAGAGAGCTTTGAAAACAGATTCCCGAGAGTACAGCATGGAGGAAAGTATCAAATTAAAAGCAACTTCTGTGGGTCTAGGGAAAGAAATTGTAAGCCTTGAGCTATAGTTCAAGTAAACATAACAAGTACAGAGAAGAGGAGGGTCCCCACATCTGCTATAGGGCTCAGTGCAAAGGGTGCCAGCCAGGCGTCTGCTCACTCAGGGTGATTCAACTGCAGGGCTGTTGCAGAAGTCTGAAATTCAGCCTGAGATGACTCAAGTCGATATTACTGAATGCTGACTCTAAAGCAGGTCACTATAATCATTTAAGTAATTGCTTCCAGAATAAGGGGAGACATCACTCACCTGTCATGTGGCGGCATGGCAGAGAAGACATGCCCCACCCCCACTCCCCAGCCCATCAATGCCTGAGGCAGGTGGGAAAGCTGGCCCTGAGGTCATAAGAGTGGGAGAGCTGTCCCACTGTAGCACTCTGGGCAACACAGTAGAGCTGGCCCTGAAGGTGTAGGTGTTGGGGAACTGACTCTGAGGATGTGAAAGCAGGAGAATTGGCCCCGCCCCTTGCTCATCCTTACAAGGGGTGAACTAGCCAGGGCAATGCAGAACAGACCCTGGTGGTGAGGACAGGGGACAGCTGGAGGGCTGACCAACCCTGCAACTACCCAGGCCCAGAAACGGCTTTATGAGTTGGCCTACCCAACATCTACCACATCTGTTATGTGCTGGAGCATGTGAAGGGACTGGTCCTGCAGACCAAAAGCTGCAGGACCTCCATGACACAGAACAACAGGACATCCAAGATGAATTCCAGAGAGGGCCCAGCATTGCTAGTGTAGCAGAAACCAGAGGCCTTGAACCAGACCCATGACTCTTGCTAGTGAAGATATATGGACAAGGGGTTTACTGAGAGACTCACTTGTCACACTGCAGCTTTTGTGACAAGATTGATTTTGTCCTTTTCATTTTTCTTTACTTCTTTCTTACCCTCTTAAATATTACTTTATTTTATTTTGGGGAGTAGTTGCAAGGGCAGAGGGCAGATGTGAAGGGACCAGGAAATTTATGGGATGGAGATGCATGATGTGAAAGACACAAAGAATAAATAAAAAATAAAGTTAAAAAGAAAACAGAATAAGGGGAGCACAACCAACCAAACAGAAAAAACCCTGCTAGAAAACAGAAAAAGTACGAAGATTACACACGCACACTCAGAGGAAACAAGCCGAACAAGGAATGAACCAACAGTCCCATTACACAACTGCCCTGCTGCACACGAGCCTGCAGCCCTGGTCAACTGGACCTTCAGTCGTGCTTTTAGGACACACAGGAGTGACTGCTCTGTAGGGTCGCTGCAAGTATTTACAAAACTGTATATTCACTATCTGCCTCTGCTGGTTATTCAGACGCCTGAACAATCATATCCAATTTAAATCTAAAATACACTCGTTTGGGGGCTGGGTACAGTTCAGTGGAGACGTGTGTGTACTCACACTTCTCACAAGGCTGTGGTTTTTCTCTAGTGTCACAGAAACCCAAACACATTCACATCCACATTAAAGCAGGCCAACTACAAAGCTATTTACAACTGACACCTGCTTGGCAAAGGGAAACCCCATGGTCTCCAGTGGAGTGTCACTGGGTCTATCAATCACACTGCAGGACAGGTCCTATGCCCAGGTGTAACTGGCAACAACAAAACCAACTCTGTTTCTGGGGAGGGTGGGGTGGACACTTGATTTTGTTTTGCTTTGTTCGGGCACTCTGTTGTCTTACTTTTTTTCATTCTTTTTTTAAGAGAAAATGAACATGAACTTGGGTAGAATCTAGGAGGAGTTGGGGTGAGGGAACATGATCAAAACATAGTGTATAAAAATAAATTAAAAAATTGAAAAAGAAAGCAAGCAAAAATCAGAGCATAGAACAATGTGTAAAACAGTTTTATTTTTGAAAAATGAGAGAAATATACATGTACAGAAGTCATCCGCACATGCTGAAGAAAAGCCTGTGGCAGGGCCAACAAGAGGACTGATGGCGGCTGACTTTGTTTCTGGGTGAGATGGTGGCTGGGAGGATGTGGTAGGTGGGGTAAGGCCTGAACTCTGCATCTGGACTAGGTTACTCAGTGAGGAGCGCTAACTCAGAGGGAACTGGGCCTTTTTAACTGTATTTTCACAGCTCTGGAGAAATCTATCTCATCTGTCTTCCCAGATTAACTCCTAAGCAGCAGTCACGGCCACACAAATAAAAACTACCACAGACTCTGAAGAAAGCAGCTTCTTTACTCTGGCTAACTCAAGCCTCATAAATCAGATGGCAGCCACCAAGTCGCAAAAAAGCAGCTTTTCCTGTTTTCTAGTTCTGTGCCAAGGAAACAAGTCCCTACCAGTGAAAAGCAAGCAAACCACACCGCTTGCCTTAGACTAGAGGGCAGTGGGAGGCTTGGGTCTGAGCTCAGTCCTCTGATTCTGCCATTTGAGCCTGACTAGGAAGTTGGGACAGTGGGCCTAATTTCAGGGGAGAAATTCCTGAATTGTGTGACCGAGGAGGAGGAGCAACTTCCTGAGCATCCCTTCTCTTCTAAAGAGTTGGGAGGATGGGAGGTAAGAATCTCTGAGTTCTAGCTATAGCCTTCTGGGCACCAACTCTCCTCATCTGTTCCAGCATGAATAAGGCAACCACCAAACTAAGAAACAAAGGAAGAGTCTCTTTCATAAAAACATGTTCCCCACTGGGGTTAAGACACAGAAAATGCAGAAATGGAAACAAGATAGTCTCCTAAACCAGAAGGCTATTTCCAAGATTCAGCCCCCGGAACACTTAACGGCAGTCCAGAAGCAAAGGGCACACACACAGTGAGGTCTCTGAAGGCTGAGTTGGGAAGCTCCTGGTAGTTACTATCTTCACCACTGAGGACTGAGTGAGCCAGTCCCAGGGTCTCACACACAAAGACACTGGTGACTCTCCACCTCTATTGCAGAAAGAAAAAAAAGCTACAACCACAACCCAGGAAATGTGTTCTCGCTTTTCTCCGTGGTACTTGCTGCCCAAGGCTCTTGGCCCGCCCTGCCTTCTGACCAGGTATGGCCTCTGTTAGCTCGTGCCAGTGGGCAGCAGGAAAGTGAGGTGTGAGGCCACCCGACCTGTGGGAACGGCACTGGCACCTGCCCTTTCGTTCCACAACATGGTGACACTAGACACGGTCCCCACATTACTACAAACAGCAAGCCCCCAGCAGCTGGACCTTGTGCCCAACAACTGGCATGCACAACCCAAACCGTCTCTCCTACACCGTCTGTCAGGACTCCTGCAGGAGAGACTATCACAGCACATCCTCATGCCCTACGGCTCTTCCTCCACAGCTCCCACCCACAACCAATGAAAATCAAGAAAGTGCACACACTCAGCTTGATGGTTAAGAATGCTTCCTAAGGAGCTCCAAACTCAAACAGATCCTTCAAGGGAGTCTGAAAAAGAATGTGACTTACCAAACGTGCCATAAAATCCTCGGGGTCCACAGGTACCCACGCCATACTTCTTTAAAGACGCTAAAGCCGCGGCCTTCAGGGAAGTAAACGCGCTCATGATTTCCTGTGTGTGGTCCTGACGACCCTCGCTATTCTTGGACCTACACGGTCCCTCCCTCCCTCCCCCTCCTCCCTGGAACTATGACAAGTCCAACAAGTCCAGGCAACATGTCCCACTCTCGGGCCCATAGGGCTCCTCTTCCCCTCTCCCATTTCCCCTGCTTTCTGGGAACTACAGCAATTCTAACGGTTTAGGAAATAGACTAGTAAATGAGACAGACTGGAGCAATGGAGAAGTGACATTCGTCTACTTCTAAAAGCCCAATGACCACTAGGTTTTTCCTGAGGGTGTCTGCAAGTCCCAATCTTACAGGAGCTGGGCAACTTCTTGGATGTTCCCTGACTACTACCCAGGTCTGGCTTCTGGGGTTCTCTGGCTGCCACTCACACTGAGTCCAGCAGACACTCTGCCCTGCATGGGCCAAGTCCAGACTTTGGTTCTGTCAGACACAGTAGCGTGAAATGCTGTCCCTCTCGGATGACCCACACCTGTCTTTTACATCATTCTGCAGCTAGCAGTGTCTTGTCCCACTTCAGAACTATGTGCTACTCACCTTAACCCGAGGGTTGGCCAGCAACCCAAGAAAATTAAAGGAGGCAAAGTTTACACATTCTTTTCCATTCACCACGATGTTGTGGGTTGGAGGGCTGGGGAGAGAGACAGAGAGTGGTTCACTTCAGGACCCATCTGGGCACAGGAGAGCAGGCACAGCACAACTAGGCAGTCATCCCATCTGACCTGCTCTCCACCCCTTTCCTTCTTACTTTTTGATAAGTTAGAGTGGTGAATTAAAAGTCAACATCTTCCCATCAGGTCTGTTCTTTAATACGCTCCTTGTACAACTTAAAAAAGAATAAGATGGTAGAGGGTGCTGGGAAAGACAGCAGACGACTGGGGTTTGGTTCTCAGCATAGACATGGTGGCTTACATTGCTTGAGGCTATAGCACCAGGAGATCTGATGCCCTCTTCTGGCCTTCACAGGCACTGCACACATGTGGTGTTCACATACACACTGAATACATACATTCACTTAGGCAAAAAAAAAAATCATACAAATAAATTAAGAATAAATCTAAATTTTTTTTAAAAAGATAAAGGGATGATAAATCTTTGATTTTATAATTTAAGAAGACAGTAGCTAAATAAAATGCCTAAAAACTAGAATAAAACAATCAGGGAAGAAACATAAAATGATCAAGATCAAAGGCAAGAACAGGGAAAGTGAGTTGTGATCTTAGAAAAGATGTTTTTTAAAATGTAACCTACAGCAACCCACTAAAATAACAACTCATTTCTAAGTTAATGCTCAGATGCTCTTTGAAAGAATTCCCCCATGCCCTCTTGTCACTCCTCATAAAAGAGTAAGAGTAGCCAACTATACAGGAGCCCGATGGGAAAAAAAAAAAAAGAGAAAGAGAAAGAAAGAAAAGAAAAAGACAATTACTAGTTTTAAATACTTTACATTGGATTGGATTGTTTTATGTTGTATACAAATTATAAATATTGAAATTGATATTGTTAGGAAATGCTATATGTATATTTCTAATTGTACTTATACCGTTCATTTGACAAAATAATGCAAATTGCTGATTCTTGAATGTTATTATTACCAACTATTAGGATATAAAGAAATGAAAGTTAGTAGTTAGACATTACAATAGGACTTGTAGTCATATTAAGTATGTTTTCTAGATTGAGCAGATATATTTTAGATAGACAGGTCATCTTCAAACTCTTCAGAGATCTACAGAATATGGCATTTAAAATGTTTTAATAACTTAGAAAATTTTTCTTTTTTTGTTATGACTATGAGACATGTCGGCTCCTGGCAGTACCAATCTACTTCAGAGAGAATATGGGCATTGAAGAAACTGCATATGGAGTTAACTTTCATTGTGGCAAATGTTAGCCACTGGACAACAAAGTATCCTCGAATCAACTGCTGACAACAGGACAAAATGGACAGACAGAACATGAAACAAAGGACTACCGATTCTTGCCAAAACAAGTGTGGTTATGGCTTTATCAAAAGGCATCTTCTGAGGCCAGGACAATATGGCACCATCCCTGAAGTGGCCTTTGCAATCCGGAAAAGGTACAGTGCCCTTTTCTTCGAAGGCAGCTGAACAGGCAGTGAGCCGATGGCTTCTGATGTGCAATGGAACAGCAGCTGAAACAGTTATTCTTGAAGAATAACTAAGCTCACGCCTCTCAATAGCAGACTGGCATTTAATAGAGGGATGTGGAGAAGAACGGGATGCTGAGATGAAGCCACACATACACGGTCAAGAAGAATGGACAGCTGAATTAAAAAACCATCAACAAGTTCCAGAATTTAAAATCCTGAATCATGACATGACACTAGTGGAATTCAGGTGTTTCTGGTACATGGACTGCTCTCACCCAAGGTGAGGTTGAACTGTTGACCTTGTGTACATCCTACTTCACAAATGAGTCTGTCAGATACGTTAAGCCTATAGGCTGAAGATGATGCCCCAACACCGCGGAGAAACCTCAGGTGACTGTCCAGGCAGCTGGCTGTTTCTGTCAACTCACAATTTTTTTGGAAGCTGCTTGCATGCACTTCCTGTTTTTATTTTTGTTAGGTAATATTATTTCCTTCTTGGGTCTCTGAGGGAGTTGAAGATTAGTTAGTTATATTTAAAGATTAATTAATTATAGTTGAAGATTAGTTAGGATAGAAAGGAATTAGGTACATTTTGGACTTACCAAAATAGGATAAGTAATGGAATTATATTCTCTGAATTTGTCAAATACAAATGGACTAGACATTGTTTAGGTATTTATCACTTGTATATATTGTATATAGTTATTGTACTTTTGTATATAGTTTTTCTTATATTAGGTACAACTTTCTTTTTTTTCTTTTTATTAAATTAGAAAAGGGGAAATATAGTGGTATTTTATTTGTGCTGAAATGTGATTTTATTTGTATGTTAATAAATAAAGTTGCTTAGGGGTCAGAGCTATTAGCAAGCCATAGGGAAAGCCAGGGCGGTGGTGGTGCACACCTTTAATCCCAGCACTTGGTAAGCAAAACTAGGTAGATCTCTGTGTGTTCCAGGATACTGCCGGCATTGGAGACACACGCTCCAATGTGTGTCCAGAGGTCTGTACAGATAGGCAGTGATGAGGCAGTCACGTAGTTGGGTTTACAACCAATGAGAAGGCAGAACAGAACTCTTATTTAAAGGCGAACGCACAGGAAGTAGTCCTTTTCGGAGAGGTCTCTTGGCGGGAGAGGCTAGCTGGCGGAAAGCGGGTAAGGCTCCTAGCTCTGACCTCTTGGGCTTTCATCTTTACATTGGCTCTGTGTTTCTTATTTAATAAGACGGTTGGTTACATCTACACAGATGTGCTGAGATGGGAGAGAGGCTCTTGGGGAGACAAGCGCCGAGCCCTTTGCTGATGTAAAGCAAAAACACAACATGACGGAATAGACAGATGCTATCAAACTGTTGTCCAAGTGAGGAAAAGGACTGTGTCCTGGAACTGTGGCTTCAGTTACCCTGATGGCTGGCTGCATCTATGGTGAGCCAGAAAGGACTGGCACACTGCTCTCAGAGGCACTATTTCCTTCTTTTTCAACAGAACTGGTAACTCATGAGAAAAGAGGTACGGAATTCTGGAGAGCTAGAAAAGGACAACCTGAAATCAATTCACAGTATTAACATATAAAATGCAAGAAGACTCAGCACTTGGGAGGCAGAGGCAGGAGGAGCTCTGTGAATTAGATGTTAGCCTGGTCTAGATAGTGATTTCCAGGCCAGCCTGGGCTACAGAGAGACCCTGTCTTAAGAAAACAAAACAAAGCAAAAGAAAAAACCCCACAGAAATATGAAAGAGCACATAAGCACACGGAGAGTAGGGAAAAGTTAAAAGTATAGTGAGCAGATGTTCCAGAAAGAAGGAGTGAGGAAAGATAAAACAAAGTAGAGACACATGGCAGGTAGGACACATGGCGGGTGGGGGAGGTGGTCACCTCTGTCACTCATTTGTCAGCCAAGCAGACAGGAAATGTCTGAGATGAAATATCTGAGCAACAATAAAATGCCTGATGCAATGGATGCAAGACACCCTGAAATAAAGCAAACCTTTGCTTTATTATAAAATACTAAATATATGTTATAATATTCAGTACTATAAAACAGTGGTGTTTTCTTTTTATTTTGGAACAGGACCTCACTTTGTAGCTCACAATAGTCTCAAATTTACTATATAGCCCAGGCTGCCCTTGAGTTCCTGAACCTCTTCCTGTCTCTGCCTTCCAAGTGCTGACTGGTTACAGCTGTGAGCCACCACATCCAGCAACACTGTGTATTCTAATATACAATATGGGCAAAATATCTGCAACAGTCTAAAAGACACACAGAAAATCTCAGCAAGGACACAAGAATTGTTCAGAAAGGAACACACTTTCCAATAATCACTAAAAAGACAGTTCAAGCAAAGCAATGTTCTTGGTTTAAGAAAGAAAAGAAAACTAAAAAAAAAAAAATCAAAATGAAAAATTGGGAATACGCAGGTATCGAAAGCATGTTTTAAGCGCTGGTGATGGTTCAGTGGTCAAGGTGCTTTCCACAAGGCCTGATGACCTGAGTCCAATCCCTGGGACTGACTCCTGAAAGCTGTCCTCTGACCTCCACAGGCACGCAGACTGTGGCATGCACGCAGATACACACATACATAAAATGTAATAAAAATATTGTTTCAAAGTGTCTAACTCTTATTATAGCACACATTAAAAGCAGGGGCTACAGCTGGACAGACCTTAGGAAGAACTTACATCCCTGAACAGAGATCATTACCCCTTATCTACACTTCCTAAAGCTTTAAAGCAACAAAACTCTTTAGGTGCTAACCCATCCTAAGCAGAGAGGAGGTGGCAGTGCTGTGCCTTTCCCAGGGCACAGCACAGTGCTCTCTTATGTGAAAAGTAAACACAGTGTCTTTCAAAATCTACAAAATTCCGAATGTCTGCTCCTAAGATATCAGAAAAAAAGACCGAATCACTACTAGAAAAAGTAAACACGTATAACTGAGTTCAACTAAATTAGCGAATCGTAAAAATGCAAAAAGGCAAATCCCAAGTATGACTCAATTTACTAAACACAGATGCAGAAATGACCCTGGATAAAGTTCAGCACATATATTTAAACTCTCAAAACCAAGATCAGAAGGAGATAGAAGTGATAAGACTCTTCACCTGAAATAGGCAGATAACAAGGAGGACAATGGAGGCATTCTCTTGAAGAACAGAAACCAAAGCTGCTTAGTATTTTCTTACTGCCCAACTTATCACAAAAGGCCACACTGTGTGTACTGAGGCCACTTACATAAACAAAATCAGTCACACCATCACCTGCAAGGTCCTGCATCACCTCACATACAGACTCCAGACTCATGAAACTACGGGAACTGTCGGTGGGGACGATCTACAATGTGTAATAGAACACAGGCAGGCAGAGAGCAAGGGGACCTGGCATGCTGGCAGCTGCAGGGTAGAATACAGACCCACAGCTAGCAGGCCATCCCCAGTTTCTTCCAGTGTCAAAGTGGAGAAACCATATGCAAAGGTGAATTCCAGTCACTTTATTTTTTTCTTCTTTTGGTTTTTCGAGACAAGATTTCTCTATGTACCCCTGGCTGTCCTGGAACTCACTCTATAGACCAGGCTGGCCTAGAACCCACAGAGATCCATCTGCCTCTGCTCCCAGAGCACTGGGATTAAAGGCAGCACCATCACCATTCAGAATTCCAGACTCTAAGGAACTTAAAAGGCACTCTAAAACCAACAGAAGCAAATAAAGAACAGAGTCTCAGCCACCTCAGGGAGGGAGGGGTCATACAGCACGGATGGCCCGAGGGACCGAGCATAGTAAAATGAGCTAGATACAAATCACACTTTGCATCATTTCTTTCATATGAAATACCTAGACTAGCCTAGTCTGCACAGAGGGTAGATGAATACTGTCAGGGCCTGGGCAGGGATGGGGGCAGGAAGGAAAAGGCTTGGGATTTACTTTAGGAGGGAAGAAAATGTTCTAGAATTAGATAGTGGTAATAGTGGCACACCTCTGTAAATACAACAAAACTTACTTATTTTAATTGAATATTTTAAAAGAATTAATTTTATGCTTTGTGGATGCTCAGTAAAGCTTGTTTTCAAAGAATAAAACTAACATAAGTAACACTTTCATGTCACTCAGTATGGAAGCAAACAGTATTACATCAGCAGCAGTAAGACTCAGTTTATCAACATCAAAAAAACCATGCTCAAGACAAGGTCCTAGTTCAGTGGGACAATGCCTGTCTAGCACACAGGGCCCAGATTCCATTCCAAGTACCACAAATATTGGTAAAATCACCAGTGTAATAGGCTGGGGAAATGGCTCAGCAGTGAAGAGCCGGCTGCTCCATTATGAAGACTAGAGTCCAGATCCCAGCATCCTTGTTGGGCGGCTTACAAATGCCTGCCACTTTAGCTCCAAGGGACCCAACAACCTCTTCTGGCCTCCACAGGCACCCCCTCCATACACACGCTTTTGCACATTCTCTCCCTCTCCCATACATGCACACATATACACACGTATACACACGTACGTACACACACACACACACACACACACACACACATACACACACACAACTAATCAAACTGAAAAACTTTAAAACTAACTACTGTGTTGCCTCTTCCTAGTTCTCTACCACTGAGCTACAACCCCAGCTCATTTGTTATTATTATTGTTTTAAATAATTTTTTGGAGACAGGGCTGCTTTGAACTCACTCTATAGCTTAGGCAGGGCTTGAACTTGAGATGTACCTGACTCAGCCTCCTGAATAGCTGAATTCCTACACCACTAGGCCTGGACTCTTGTAGCTTTTCTAAACAATGTACAAAATGCTTTTGATTTTAATAAAAATTGTTGAAAAAAAAAGAATGGATAGTGAGGATCAGCAGAGGATAGGAGTGTGAAATGAACACAAACTTAAGATAAGCATACAACATATTTCAGACTCTCAGGAGTCTGTCTGTATTCTAATAACCTATAGGAGAAATTTAAAAAAGGCCTGGAACAGTCAAGTGCCTATTACCCTAGTGCTGGGCTGGGCTCAGACAGGAGGATCACTGGGTCAGGCCACCTAGCCAAACACCAGTGACAGTGTTACATTCAGGAGACACGGTCTCAAGAGAGTAAGGCAAAGAGCTGCAGGGAAAGACACTTGACCACTGGCCTCCCAACATCTGCATATGTGAACACTGGATGTGTGTACCTTACCTGCTTACCCACTTGGGGAGAGACAGAGAGAGGGAGAAGAAAAAGGAGAGGGAGAGGAAAGGAGGGGCCAATATTTTCAAGCCCACAGATAAGATTATAAGGCTACTCTGAGCAGCAGAAGCAGGACAGAGGGTTCTAAGAAAAAAGAAAAGAAACCTAATGGCTAACATGACTGAACAATGGAGATGTATAGTCCTGGAGGAAGATACAGTGGACTGCAGACTACCACAGAGAAGCGAAAAGTAAACTATGGATGACGTTTAACTCTAGAAAAAAGAAAAGTATATAAGAAAGGAAGTGTAGTCACACGGATGGGCCTCTTTAATGGCAATATGGCCAAAGTCAGAAAACTGAAGCAGTTTACAGTCTACAGACAAGTTATATTGCAATTAACAGGGAAGGGAGGAACCAGGCTGGTACATGCAGCTGAGCTGTGTGCACAGGGGCACTTCAGGCCCTTGAGGCTAGCCCAGGTGCTGAGGCACAGTTGAGGGCCACAGCAGGCCACTGTACCTGCTCTAGAGCACATTTTCCTAATCTATGCAAAGACCTGATAGAGGATGCTGCAGTCCTGGGGACAGCAGGTGCAGCTGTGCTTAGAGGCAGTCTGTAGTCCGACCACCCAACAAAAAATAAAAACTCACAGCAAGGGGAATCAAGAAACAACAGAGTGCAAGTTAGGGGAAGAAAGATTTGTTTTTAAGGAAAAACAAGAAGATAAGCTGCAATGCCCAAATTAGAGTTTAAAAGATTCCCAGACCATCCCTTGAAGAAAATTCTACATTGAAAAGTACAGTGGTTTCTCAAAGAAATGTCTTCATTCAACAAGGGAACACCACACTTCACACGCTTGGCAACAGAACCAAAGCCAGGTCAAGCCCTTCAAACAGCGAGCCAAGTAAGTCACCCGGAAACGATGTTGTAGTTGAGGGCAGGATGGTTTTTCGAGACAGGAGGGACGAGGGGTTCTGGCTGCCACTCTTCAATCAGTTCTTCCTTCTCCTACAGAAGAAAGGAAGTTACAGTGTGGCGCAACACAAGTCACCTCACACCATCTCTGCGGATGCCTAACTGCAGCGCTGCACTAATGCACAGCGCACCACAGAACACCCCTGCCAGCGGTTGTGGAGATCGAACCCCTGCCAGCTGTTGTGGAGAACGAAGGTCATCCTTCTTGAGTTCTGGGGACTTACCACCATCACCTCTTTCCTTATTACAGCTCATACCTTTTTTTCATGCAGTTTTTGGGTAACCTGACAACCTAAAAATCTTATTTCAGTGCTTGGGATTTCTTCCATCTTCCCACACATAACACATCAAAATTCTCCTTGAGATGTGGGTATTTCCAACCCTGAATCCCCTTTCTAAAGACCACATGGAGACCCCTCCTTAGGCCTCAGGGACAACTCACACAACCTGTGTGTAGACACTGGAGTCCAGCAGCTGCTCAGGCACCCCAGAAACCATCTACTTGGGGCTGCTATCTCCTCCAGGGTGGCTTTATCCTACTTTCCTCAAATTCTGTCCACTCTGATGTTCCGTACTCCCTGCTCTCCTTACATTCAACATTTTAACACACTGCAGAGTCCAGTTTCATTCCACTTTAGAAAGATGATGGAGCTGCCACATACCTTGAATAAAACAAGAATCATTTCTTACCTTGGCTGTAAGATCAGACCGCTCCTGCAACTTGTAGGTTTTAGAGAAAACCAGTCTGATTATCCAAAGTATTAGAATTCCTTCCAGAATAAGATGGTATGCTGGAGCCTGCGAGGGAGCAAAGCAAAGACAAAGGAAAGAAACCAAAGAAGTCACTTCCAAGGCTGCAGGGAAACTGAGTCCACCCCAGTGCTGCTTCTCCTGACGTCACACTAACACTACACACACCTGCTGCCTCTCCTCACGTCACACTAACACTACACACACCCGCTGCCTCTCCTGATGTCACACTGACACTATACACACCTGCTGCCAGGGCTTCCTTAATGGCTCCACGAGCCTTTCCCACCTCAACAACTGGCAGTTACTCCACCACATGAGAAACCCCTAATGCTTCAGCCTTAAAACCTTTCACTAATGACAATGGAAAAGAGGTAAGATGACACACAACCCCAACACTTAAAACATCTCTATCCTATCTTTCAGATAATTTACACTTTTATTGGCAGGAAATGACTAAGATAACAGCACACACCTAAACACACCCTCTATCACCTCTGCCCACTCATGGACAGTTAACAAAACTATGTGGAAACCAGCTTCCACAATCAGTCAAGTTCTGCACCTTACCATATTTTCAGTCCCCTGCTAAATCTCCTTAGATCTTAGACAATGCAGTGTGGAGTAGGGGTGGGGTTGGCAGTAATAAATGCTTAAAGGAAATTGATTATTTCCTACCATGTTACCCAAAGGACGCCAACACGTCTCATGTTGATAGGCACAAAAATATCTTATTTTTATTTAAAATTTTTTATTAATTTATTTTTATTTTATGTATATGGGTATTCTGTCTGCATGTATGTCTGTCTACCACATGTCTTCCTGACACCTGCAGAGACCAGAAGATTCCCCTGGAACTGGTTACAAATGGCTGTGAGCCACCATGTGGTTGCTGGGAATTGAATCCAGACCCTCTGGAAGAGCTGTAAGTGCTCTTAAATGTTGAGCCATCTTAGTAAGATGGACTCTGGCTATTCTACTGTCTTGTCTTCTACATAGTTTCAGGATAAAGGCATGGTTGAGTTTACATAGAAGAATCTAGACATCATAACTCTTCAGTCAGTCAGTGCCAGGACACTCTATTCTAGTGGGTTACCACCAGAAAAGTCATTTAAAACAGGAATGTTAAACTGGGTGTGGTGGTGCACGCCTTTAATTCCAGTACTTGGGAAGCACCGGCAGGCAGATCTTTTGAGTTTAAAGCCAGGATGGTCTATGTAGTTGGACCCTATCTCAAACAACCCAACAACAAGGACCCTATCTTAAACAATCCAACAACAACAAAAGAAACAAAACACAAACCCAAAAACACAAAAGCCTTTTTTTTTTGTTTGGATTTTGTTTTTGAGGCAGGTCTCACTATGTAGCCATGGCTGGCCTGGAACTTGTTATGCAGACCAGAAGTGTTAGGACTAAAGGAATGAGCCACCATATCTAGCAAACCCAGGCCTTTAAAAGTTAGGCATGGTGGCTAAAATTGGTGTATGCCTGAAATTCCAGGAGCATCTGAAGTTCAAGGTGAGCCCAGGCTACACAGTGAGACTTTATCTCAAAATACAGACAAGTACCTACAAACTTAAATACAAAAACATATTAATAATGAGGCAGAAATAAGGGATGGTATTTCACCATAGCTAAAAACAAACAAACAAACAAACACCACACCAGACTATTGAGACTGGAAAACTGCTGACAAATTCACATATGAATTTTCATGTCAATGTGAAAAGATCTTTTTTGTTTGTTTGTTTGTTTGTTTTTGTTTTTTGTTTTTCGAGACAGGGTTTCCCTGTGTAGCTTTGCGCCTTTCCTGGAGCTCACTTGGTAGCCCAGGCTGGCCTCGAACTCACAGAGATCCGCCTGCCTCTGCCTCCCGAGTGCTGGGATTAAAGGTGTGCGCCACCAACACCCGGCTGTGAAAAGATCTTTAAAACTACATAGATCACACACACACGCACATGGATCTTTATTTTTCAGGTATACTAAACAAACCTCAAATTCTACAAAATACACAGAAACTGAGAACAATAGAAATCTCTATCCAAGATGACTTAAAATTTATGCTTACCCCTCTTAACATAATTAATTTAGGAGTAAGTCCAGATAACCTTGATTTTCTCAATAATTGGACAATAGCAGGCAAACATCTGTTCAACTCAACAAATAGGCAACCCATAAAGAAATTACCCAAGATGAAAAACTGCTAGTCTACAGAATTATTCAAATAATCATAAATACCAGTTGTGTTTTGTTTTCTCTCTCCCTAGGAAATGTGATGCACAAGAATTTCCCCAAGTCTGTGTTGGTCCCCTTTGGGGAGTAAGAAGTCACACTGTAAAACAGAAAATTACTCATTTCTTTAAAAAAATCAATTTTAGTGACTCAGTAGCTATAACTAGCCTAATACTGGACCTCGGTATAGAATAGGAAAATCAAGTATGCTCTTTCTCAAATATTATTCATGAAGAAATTCCAAGTAAACTGAACTTGGTGGTGCATGCCTGAATCCCAGCATTTGGGAGGCCAACGCAGGTGGATCTCTGAGTTCAAGGCACCCTGGTCTACAAAGTGAGTTCCAGGACAGCCAGAACTATACAGAGAAACCCTGTCTAGAAAAAACAAAATAAATAAACAAATAAACGAGAAATTCCAGATAGCTCTTGTAATGGAGCATTATCATTACCTATAAGCAGCGACTTTTGATAACGTTATCAAATGAAGTGAAATTCACTGTTAACTAACATGAGCTCTCTGTGCACCGGGATTTATCTGGTTGCTCACAACACGATCTCCAGGCTTCAGATCTGTGTGGTCCAATACCAATACATAGCCACTAGTCATATATGGCCGCCGACATTCACATTAAAGTGCAATTACAAATTCATTGCCAGTGCCTATTATCACGTGGCGTTAGCGACTGTCGTGTTGAAGAGTCCCTGAGATAGAAGACACATAAGTTCTGTAGGACGCGACAGAGAAACTCAGTTGTCTCCCAAGACTGCATTTGGATTTCATATTTTCTTAAAAAAAAAACAAACAAAACCACCCTAATCCTTCAACTATTCTTTAAAAATTCTTCAAAACGTTATATGTTTATAACATAGAAATTGTGGGCAAAAGAATGGCTACTCAATTTTCATAAATTCCCAGTTATTCTGTTTTTCTAAACCACTCTCCCCCGCCATGGGCAAAGTTTACTATTTATGAA